>VBSM01001681.1:12490882-12520321 GCA_008086735.1 Cheirogaleus medius | reverse complement strand
AACCCTAACAATATTTGTACCCCCATTATATGATGAAATAAAAGGAAAACAAAATAATAAAATGTTAAAAAAAAAATAAAGCAGGGGCCAGACAGGTAGCTATTTCTCTTTTTGCACTGTGAGGAAAAAGGACTTAGCTGTCAGCAACCCAAAAGAGTGCCCTCACCAGAACCTGATGCTGATCTTGGACTTCTAGCCTCCAGACTGTGAGAAATAAATTTCTGCTGTTTATAGTCACTAGTCCGTGTACTTTGTTATAGCAACCCCAACAGATTATGGCAACTATCTTTTCATATAATAAATATGTAGGCCCTTTTGGATTTCAAGGAAAAGCAATAAATGTTATATTCCTTTGGCCTGATGTAGTCCCCTTTTGAATTCTTAGCTCACTAATAGATAGCTTTCTGGAAGAAGGGCAAAAGTTAAGAAGCATTGACTCTTCTTCACCTCTGAGAATTACAGATTTCCCAAAAAGTCCTGAGCATAAACACTCTTTCCAGAGGAAACAGGTCTCTACAAAGAGTATCATTTTTTACGGAAAATGTATAAATATAGCTAGATATAGATATTTGCTCAAATAATGATGTGGTGGATATTTCCAACATGGTGAGAGAGGCAGTGGGCAGGGCAGGAAAATGAAGGGTTAGATTATATAATATGCTATTAAATTATCTCATTGATATAATAAATTAATTGATCACTGACATCTTCAAGGATAACATTATTTGTACTTTAAGGCTTAATCCTTTCAGAAGAATGATTGATTATTAATAGGTTTACTTTTCTTCTTATTTTCTTTAAGGGCTTAAGGTTTACTTTTTATTTATTTTTTAATTTAAGAATGTTATGGGGGTACAAATGTTTTGGTCACAGGAATTAATTTTGTACAGTTTGTGTCAAAGTTGTAAGTGTGTCTATCACCCAGATAGTGTGCATTGTGCCCACTAGGTGTGAATTTACCACCTCTTCCACCCCCACCCATTTGATTTTTGTTGAATTTTACTACCATATGTACACTTGAGTGTTGATCATTTACTTCCAACTTAATGGTGAGTATATGTGATGTTCATTTTCCATTTTTGCTACACCTCACCTAGAAAGATAGTCTCCAGTTCCATCCAGGTTGTTATAAAAGCTTTTATTTCACCATGTTTTATAGCTTAGTAATACTCCATGGTATACATATACCATATTTTATAATCCATTCATGTATTGATGGGCACTTGGGTTGTTTCCGTACCATTACAATTGTGAATTGTGCTGCTATAACATTCGGGTGCAGATGTCTTTCTTATAGAATGTCTTTTTTTCCTTTGGGTAAATACCTAGTAAGTGGGATTGCTGGATCAAATGATAGTTCTACTTTCAGTTCTTTGAGATATCTCTGTATTTTGCAGACTCACCAATAGCATTTAAGTGTTCCTTTCTCTCTGTATCCACACCAGCATCTGTTGTTTTGGGACTTTTTTAAATTAATAATTATTTCAGAAATTGAGAAAAGTACACAACCTAATAAAGCACACACCTTCCTATCCACTAGGTGCACATATTTGACAAATGTTAACATCAATTAACCATATTTTAAAATAATCTTTTATTGAAACATACCATACAAAAAAGAAAGTACCTTAATCAAAAACACATAGCTAAATGACATACCATAAAATGAACATACTCATGTAACCACCACCAAGCTCAAGAAATTGAACACTACCAGTACCCAGAAGCATTCCTTGTGCATATATTCCCTTACCCATCTGTCCTTAAAGGAACCCCTGTCCTGACTTCTGACACCATAGAGGATTCATAAAATTTGAGTTCTATCACTCAGCTTAAATATGTGCAGGGATTTTCCACCAATAACACTTTTATTCTTCACAAAGATTATTTGTCAGTCTCTTAAAATGTGCAGGTAATTTAAAAAAAAACATTTCTTTTGTTTAGTACAATAACTTTAAAATAAATATAACACAAAAAGGATATCATTTGAACTTAATGGAGCACAATTCACTATTGCAAGGATGTGGAAACAACCCAAGTGCCCATCAATTCATGACTGTATAATTAAAATTTGATATATGTTTACAATGGAATATTACTCAATTCTAAGAAATGACAGCGAGCTAACACCGCTTATATTATCCTGGGTTGAGCTTAAGCCCATTATCCAAAGTGAGGTGACACAAGATCAGAAAAATAGGCTCCACATGTACTCGCCATCACATTGGTACCGACTGATTTTCAATATGGTGCTCAAAGGGTGGTGGTGTTCACCAGAGATTCGGGGGCTAGGGGGATAGACCCACATCTGAGAGATATGGCGAACAGTGTGGAGGGGAAGGGCATACCTCTAACCTTTGCTAAGTAAAGACAAAATTATAAAATCTAATCAAAATGTTATATATATATTAAAAACAAGAAACAAAAAACATTTATAGGGTGTCAGGCAGGTGGGTGGGGAGGAGATGGGTTTATATATATACATTATAAGTGCATTGTGCATTGTTAGGGCATGAACATGCTTGAAGCTCTGACTTGAGAGGGGAGGGAAGGCAATAGCAATGTATATAACCTTAACATTTGAACCCCCTTATTATGCCGAAATAAATAAAAAATTAAAAAATAAATATACTGTGCACTGATAAAAAAAATTAAAAAATTTAAAAAAAGATTCAAAAGAAATTCAAACTGTATATGAATATAAATGCAATATAAATAGAAAAGCACTAACAGAGTTTTACCCCATTGAACATCTGTGGTTTACTCACAATAGCACTAACCCATTTATGGGAATATCTGCCATAGAATAAGGGGAGATAAACAATCACCATAGATCCCTTTGTCATTTTTCAACAATCATCATAATACATCAAAAGCTGGACCCATTGGTTGATGTGACTGAGATATCTCAATAGTCAGTTTGGATCAATGAATGGCAATTTAACTTATGGATAAGTCATTTTTGTATAGGTATACCATAATAGAATAAAATAGTCATTTGTTTTATGGCTGCATACAAATTTCCAGTCATCTTGCTATTCCCATGGTCAGAACTAGTATATCCACATTGTAGCAGCAGTAGACATGTCTAAAATGTGTGTTGAGACTTATTAATTTCAGTTGTCTGAATAGATGATGATATGATTGATTAATAGTGATTATCAATTTGCCAAAAAACAGAGTAATGAAGTTCTCTGCTTTCCTGGAAGATGGATGTACTTACTTTCTACTAAAGTGACATTCCTAAATGGTCTCTCCGTACATATTTTTGAAATTAAGCATTTGGTTAAACATTACAAGTAAAATGTTCTGCCCATTAGGAGCTGTTTGGTCCTCCAGAAAGAAAGATGAGGAAACTGGTTTCTACTTACAAAAGTTACTGAATTCTGTCAAATGAGTCATTTGTGTGCCCAAAGATACTTACTGTGCTATACAACATGATATAAATTGAGCAAAATATTGCTAATTCATGTCACTGACACAATGAAAAGAGAGGGCTAAGGAGTTTGGAATTTCTTGAAAAGCCTTTTAAGTTAGCATTTTTTAAAAGCATTTTAAAGAATCCAATGTAAATCCAGCCTCATGGTAGAAAAAAAGAAAATCTCTGCTAGTAATGAGTATGGAATATAGCAGAATCTATTCCTGACATTGAGGGTTTTTTTTTTAGATCTTTGGAACATTAGATGTTAGATTTTATCCACAACTTTTCAATTTTTTGGCCTCTAACCCTGTTGTATGGACAGATGTGACCAGCATACAAAAGGTGATTCTGTTCTGGGCTAGGGCAAGGCGAAGAGCAATGGCTGTTCTGGGCTGTGACTCGGGAGGAAGAAGCAGTTTGATTTCAGGACAGATATGCTTATTTCTCTTGTTTCCAAAACTTAAGATCCGAGACTAATGAGTTATAAATATTACCGTATGTTTTCCTCTCTCTCTTCATTTTCTCCTCTAACTATGAAGAATATCTGAATAGCAGAATTCACAGAGATAGTCTTCTAACTACATACATTCAAGACGACAAGAGACTTAAGCCTTATTGTGTTCTTTTGTTCAATTATTCATTCATTCTGCAAACATGTATTGAGTTTGGAAGCGATTAGAAAGAGTCAGAGAGTGGGCAAAACAGGTGAGAGTAATAATCTATAGTCTGACACTGAGGGAAATAGAGGCAAAGTGTTCTTAGACCTTGGAATCACACACTGTTGATCTGAAAGGGGGCAGAGGACTTAGGATGTTTATAAGAGAAGCCTGGTACTCTTGCAGGAGCAGTAGAGCAGTACTCTGCCTGAGGTTCTGTTGTAGTCTGTGGATTCTGGTATTGAGTGAAGCCACGTTTATTTGTTTTGGTTTGGTTTGGTTTAATGTGATTAAGTACTCTTACCTTTCTGTGGCCCTAGGTGGATTTCAGCTGGAAGCAAGACTACAGCGCGTCTTAATCCATGATTACAGGTTCAGGAGGCCACATTAATACCCTGACAAGCACGGGAAATACAACAGAGCGTGCTTACCGTTCTGGAGGAAATTATGGTCTTGTGGTGGGAACTTTAGGTGAACAATCACAATATGGCATTACATTAGTAATAGAGAAAGTATGATTCTAAAAGAAACCTAGAGAAGGTTGCAACTAATTCAATTTGGGGGGAGTTAAAAAGCATAATCCAATAGGTGACATTTGACCTTGAAGTATTGAAGGATAAGTAGGAATTTTCTAGGTAGCAATAAGCAGAAAGGGAATAGAGTTGCTGAAATAATGCCATAGGAGAAAGGTGCACACATAGGCAAACAAAGCTTTCCATCTTCTTAATCCTTGGCTTTATTAGACCTTGAAATGTGAGTAAGAGCCCTCTTTGGGTTCTTATTTTGTTTTATGCTATTCTGTAAGTTGATGTATGTGCGGTACCAAATGGAGTTTGTGCTCAAAATTTCCTAATCCATTAATCTTCAGGTGTTTTTCACATTTTCCATTTGAGTGACTACAGTAGACCCACTGACCTCTCAAAAGGTTGGTAAGCCAAAGAGAAAACAGCAGCAGACTCCGTGAATGATGAGTATTTATAGAAAAGTGCAGCTCACTTAGAGTAATTACTCAGGGAAATTAGGAGCAATGAATGGACTGAATGCCCATCGTTTATTAGCTTAGAATACAACCCAGTGTAATCTATGGATAATGGATAGCGATGACTTTTTAAAGTAAAACCTTTTGCCTTAGTGATGCAAACCTCTGACTCCAGGGCCTGCGTGTGTGCTGAATCACTCAAATTGTGGCTCAGTGCCTGAAACTCAATTTCTATTGTTCAGTGCCCTCGATAGTGTGTTCTTTCTTAGACTCAGCTTGTTCTGGCAGAACTGTGCCTTATTGAATTTTGCCTGATTTGCTCTTCCTTTTGGGTCTGATCAAAGTTTCCTATGCTTTTCAGCACCCATTTGTTTCTGCTTGAAGGGAAGAGCTTGCTTAGTTAGCTTAGTTTAATTTCCTCTGTGGGTTTTCCCCAGTGTGTTTCTTTATTGCAAGAACTCTTGCAGATAGAAATGTGACCTCTTGAGCAGGTACTAACAATAGCTCTTGTTAACTGTCTAATAGTAGCTAGTCTTTCTATAGCTTTTACTATTTGCCAGACACCATCCTAAATATTTTTGCTGAATTAACTCAGTCATCTTTGTAAATGTTAAGGAAGCAAATATTATTATTATCCCCCATCTTGCAGATAAAGAAATAAGAGGAACAAAGAGAATAAAGATCTTGCCAAAGCTCACAGAGTTAGTAGGTGGCAGAGCTCTGGTTCCAATCCACTTGTCTGTGCTTCTAACTGCTATAGTCTATGACCTGTCATAAAAAAAACTAGGGACTTTGTATGAATTAGGGTTCTCATTCACAGAAAGTGGGTGTTTTACTCTTAATTTGCTTATCAGAAAGCTGAGGTTCATAAAGTTATATAACATGCCAAAAGACATAGAACTAGTTGCTGGCTGAGATGTTTCAATTGCAAATGTCTCTAAGGTCAAATCCCTTGCCCTAACCCACCACACTGGGTACAGCAAAGCTGCGATCCAATGCTCCGTTCTCAGATCGTTCCTTCTTCCCTGAGTGATCTCATCCTGGCTCATGGCTTTAAATAGTTTCCATTCTGATGATTTCCAGCTCTGCCTTTTTCTCTAAGTCTCGGATTCATGTTTTCTGGGTGTCAGCAAATGTTTTCTATACATACCCAGCTAATAAATATTTTAAAACTTCCAGGTCATGGGTTATGTCTCCCATGGTGTCAGCAACCTGAGGGCAGGAATTAGGTCTTATTCATCCTGATCCCTGGTGCCTAGGAAAAAATCTGACAAATACATTCTCAGAATTTACTTTTTAGATGAATTAATAAATGAACATAAAACAACATCTTTGAAAAGATGAGGCTGAAAATTTTGCTTATAGAAACCTTTTCCTGACCTACTTCCTAATGCACATTAATTGCTCAGTATGAGGGGAGAGGTTTTTCTCAAAATCCTTATATCTTCAAAAGAAAAGTGTTCTCTCCTCATTCTTAAATTTAATACTTTGTATAAAAAATTGTATAAAAATACAAGTGATAATTATCACTGTTGGTATTAATTTTGATGTGCATAATTAACTAGTATAGTATTTGGAGCCAGGGTTGGATTCAAATAGTAACACTGCCCCTTATTAGTTCTATGTTAACATCATTTAAGCTCTCTCAGCCTCATTTTCCTCCTCTGTAAAAGAAGTATTATATAATAAATAATGTAAAATATCATAATATTGTTAGGATTAAGTAATTTACTCAAAATAATGTAGTGCTTTATACTTCTAGTTGCTCAATTAATGGTAGATGTTGTTCTCTTGTTTAATTAGAATAATTTTCTATCATCTAGGTATAAGAAATTATAATCATACCAAAATAGTGTCATGATGTTACTGTTCAAGTGGTTACTATCAAACATTGATGTGATCAATAATGACTCATGCCAAAGGCAGGTTTCCAAGTAGTCTCTTGAAGAGAAGCCAGTTCAGATCATCCGACAAAGGCATTTAGTGAATCAGGTTCTTTGCCAGGCACTGGGGCAAATTAAGAAGAAGCCCTTGTTTTGAGCAGCATACATATTTAGTTAATAAGACAGTATACCCCAAAGAATAGATAATATTGTGAATTCTACTCAAATTACTAAGTTAAAAGAAAATGTGATCTAGCATTACAGAGGACTAAACTCATCTATTAGTAAAGTCTTCAAAAACTCCCTTCCTTCTTTACAATCCCCATCCTGGAATACTATCTATTATTTTATTATACTAAACAGTTAGAGAAGGATGTTAGATGGTATTGAGGAATATATTCCTCCTCTGTGTTCCCCATACCAAACACAGTGCCTGGCATAAGCTAAATGTTCAATAAAATAGGTTGAGTAAATAAATGAATGAATAAAAAAGTGCTCAGCACAGAACAAGGAAGGGATGTAGTAATATTGATTGACTCTCTTTTTCCCTTTATACTAAATAATTTCATTATCCACGACTAATTCTTGGAAGAAGAAAAGTAACCACATGATCACCACCTTTATCACAGCATAAATCTCAAGGGGATACTGGTAAAAGTTTAAGTAGATTACCTTACCAAACCTAAGGAGGAACATAACAGTAGCTGAAATAAATAACTTTGCCAGAGCCATCAATTCTTAGTTGGTGCAAAATTTTATTTGGAAGCAATATGATTTCTTTTAGGCCCTAATCCTAAAGGCTAATTCTGTGCAGGTGAATGCTGCTCAAATTGTAATGTGCAAAAGAACCACCTGGGGATCTTATTAACAGGCAAAATCTGATTCTGGAGGTCTAGGGTGGGACCCAAGATTCTGCATTTCTCACAAGCTCTCAGATGGTGTTGATTTTGCTGGTTCAAGGACCCCATTTTGAACATCAAGGGCTTGGCCATCACCCAGTTTATCTCAGGCTCTTCTCTTCACAGAATTCACTGCTGGCTATTTTGGCATCCCTATACCCATCTCCACTAATTTCAGAACCAACCCAGGTTGAAGTTTGTGTATCTGCTGCAACAAAGTAATTTCTCATGAAGTCAGTCTATGGAGCTCTTTCTTTTTACCTGAAAAATGCCACAGAATGAATGGAAACTTAGGGGGTTCTGTTTTTGTGCCCCTCCCAGATGATGATAAATGTACACAATGTTTGGCCTCATCAATATCATAATTATTCATTACAGATCATAATCCTCATGGGAATGATGAGTGATCACTTGAAAACCATAGGGAGTCTTAGAATTCTTATCAGACCTCACACAGCCAACTTAGCCACAAAGAGGTCAAATATAATCCTGTAATATTTTTGTATTGCATCAAGAATGAGTGTTATATAAAAAAATGAATGATGGTTATAAAGAGGTAGTTAAGTCAGGTCTGAATCTATGTGCATTTAAATTGCAATTTTCTCAGAATTTGCTTCTAGAAATAATTCTCTAGCTATAAGCTAAGCAATTTTATCTATTAAATTTTCAATGAGTCTTAGAATATAATTTAAAACATATATTTAAAACATTAACAGTTTACAAAATAGTCTTGGATTTTAATCAAAACATTAATAAATTCTATATTGAATTTTTCTAGTTTTATTCCAACATTTTACTTGGTATTATCCTTACCACCAAAGATACAGTATGTCATTATGTTGAACATTTTGTCATTTGACAATGTGTTGATATTTTTTAAAAAATAATTCTAATGCACAATGCCAAGCATTTTCTAATGCTTGAAATAACTTGTGTCATGAAGCATCAAAATAAAAATCTCTTTAACCATTACCTAGAGAGAAATAGAAAGTTTTAAGGAAAGTAAATGGTCAAGATGCTTTGGAGAGGATAAATATGAACTTTTGTGTGTTCTATAGTTATTTATTGTCTAACAATAATGTGTCCTTCCCAAATAAGGAGTTTGACAAAGAATTTGTTGCTGAATTTAACAAGAAAGACAATTAGGTCCAGCCCTTAGAAAAAGTTCTAAAACTTTGACTTCCTTCAAACCCAAAAGATCTCAGGTCACTAACTGCCCAAGGGAAAGACAAAATATAAAAATGTCAGGCCAAACTTTGAACTGTAGCTTAAAGAAACTAAAAAATAAAAGGGAGGATGGAAATGAGCTTTCTTTCTTTTCTCTTCTTCAGGCATTTTTAGATCTAGTCTTGAAAATATTTAAAGACTGCCTTACGTCATAAATGAGAGATGCCTAAAGAAAAATAGGGAAACACATACTACATCATGCTAAAATAGCAGATGTTTACAAAGGTTTATTTTATCTAGGGCATTGCAAAAAATAATGCACTCAGCTTTCTGAGAAGAAACAGGCAATGATTGAGCAAGTGAAAGACCAGCTGATGCTGGGGGTGGGGGATTCTGGTATTTATATTCCTAGTCATACTTTGCCAAAAAGTAAAATAATTCTTGATAAAGTCTGCACCAGAGAGGGTAGGCTACGTTATGTTGCAGAAACTCTCTCTTCCTCTTCCCATTTTCCCCTTCAGAAAAGCTGTTTAACCTAACACAATATTTAATGGATATCTGGGTGGCTTTCCAGATACCCATTTAAGACTGATGAAGACTCCACATTCCAGGCTGTCTTTTTCCTGCAGCTCTTGTAAAGAGTATATGTCTCCAGACTGATGAGGGAAGACAGGACATGGAGAACCTCGTACCAGCTCTTAAATGTTTTTACCTGGAAGTTACAAAATCATTTCTATCCACACTTCTTTAGTTGAAGCAAATCATAGGACTGCATCTACCTTCAGAGAGCAGTTGGATACAACTCTCTTTTGTGCCAGGAAGTGATGTCTACCACAAAGTTCTATGTATCCATAGATCTCCTGATTCCTTCTTTGTTTTCCTTCTACTTGTCACTTTGAGGCCTTTTTGACCTCTCACTTAGACCATTGTTTCAGCCTCATCCACAAATACCTTCCTATGTGTCACTTCCTCACCCTTGTTCATCTTGTACACAGTCACAAAACAAGTTTCCCTAAGTGAAAGAGGTTTCTGTTCAATCTCTGACTCAAGTCATCTATTATTTTCCTACTGGCCCACCTCCTAATGTTTCATGATACTGAAGAGTTAAATGTACTTGAGACCCAGTGGAGAAGCAGACATCTGAAATCAATCTCATCCACTGTAGGTGGGAAAACACTGTGGAGAAACATTCAGGAACAAGCTTAACCTATCTGTGAATATAATGATAGACAGAATGTGGTATTCATCCAGACAAGCAGTTGGCATTAAAAATGCCCAATGAAAGAGATATGGGTCTCATTTCAGTTAGGCAGACCATGAGCATGAGAATTTAGAAGCATTGACTATGAATAGATTCATGCAGGCAGATATCGGCATGGAGTAGAGTCCCAAATATAAAACTCGGGCCCAGAAGTAGACTTCAGTCACTGAGCAATGTTGATGGATAGGTATCTGTGCTGGGGCACTGAGTTATGGCAGGTAATGAAGGTGAGGACACGTGTTAGAGAAAACAGCTAGGACTTAGAGACACACAGTCATCTACAAGGCAGTGGCTGTTAAATCTTTTTCTGCTATTTCAAATAAAGCATTCAGAACCTTAATATATAAGTTAGGTGACAGTAGAGCTACTCTGGTTGTAGATATCATCTCCATTCCTACTTCCTGTAGAATAGAAACCCCCAAAGTAATTTCTCAGCATTCCTAGGGTTTTACTGGACAAGTATATAAAGTTCTGATTTTAAAGAATGTGCAGATGTACCCATGCCACAGCTGGGGTCTTAGGAGTGGAGAGAGGCAGAAGGTCAAATGAGCATCAGCAGTAACAGAAACTGACCAGTGTTGCACTGAAACAACTATACGATGAACCAGACCAAGCTTTTTAATCACATTTGACTGATGCAGGTTGGATCTATCTGGAGCAGAAAGAGCCTATAGGGAGGTGGGAAGGGACCTGAATGTGTGGACCACCAATCTCTTCTTCCTTCTTTCTGTCCCCATAGATAAAGTGTCCCTACTACAATGGAAGGCATTTGTGCTATGGATTTCAGTCCCTGACATATTTTCAAGAACTTTGCTTCTGAACTTCTTCCTCTCTTGCGTCACCAACATCTTCCTCTATATAGAACCATTTCTTTTATAAGCATGATTTATGGTGCCCCCAAACAACTATAATGGTAACATCAAAGATCACTGATCACAGCTCAACACAACAGATATAATAATAAACATTTGAAATATTGTGAGAATTACCAAAATGTGACACAAAGACATGAAGTAAGCACATGCTATTGAAAAAATGATGCTGATGGACTTGCTTGACACAGGGTTGCCGAAAACCTTCAATTTGTAAAAAATGCAGTATCCACAAAGTGCAATAAAGAGAAGTGCTATAAAATGAGGCGTGCTTGTATTTAGTACTACCATCAGCCTCTATGTCCAAGCAGAAAACCTAAATATCACCTTAAAGTATCACCCCCTTCACTTCTTGTATATTCCTGGATACAGCTGGAACCCATTCTACTAAGCGAAGTATCTCAAGAATGGAAAAACAAGCACCACATGTACTCACCAGCAAATTGGTATTCACGGATCAACACCTAAGTGGACATATAGAAATAACATTTGTCGGGTGTTGGCCGGGTGGGAGGGGGAGGAGGGGATGGGTATATACAAACATAATGAGTGAGATGTGCAACATTTGGGGGATGGTCATGCCTGAGGCTCTGCCTTGAGGGGGGAGGGGGGCATGGCAATATACATAACCGTAATATTTGTACCCCCATAATATGCTGAAAAAAAGTTATCACCCCCTTTCTCTTTTCCTTCTCACACCCATCTGATTCACTGATATATATTACAGATTGTACCACTAAAATAGATTTCAAAACTTTTTATTCCCTTCTGCCTCCACTATCATCCTAGTCTTGACTATGAGGATTTCCCACCAGCACCATAGTCTTCTACTTGCCTCCCAACTTCCATTCTTGTTCTATGCAAATCTAAACTCTACTTAGTACCAAGAGATCTTAAAATGTAAATTTTTAAAAATCATATTAATTCTTTGCTTAGAAACCCAATTTCTTTCCAGAGGCCAAGAGTGCAGCCCTCCTGGCCCTTTCTGCAAGCTATCAATCGGGGATATCTCCCTTCTCCACTCTCTGTACTCTGGCAACATTCACTTTCAGACAGTGTCTAAAACACTCCTGATTCTCTCCCACCTCCAGCCTTTTGCAGCTGCTGTTCTCTTGTCTGGAGTGCTTTTACCTCAGCTCTTCCCGTGGTTCACTCCTTTTCATGTTTGAGCTAAAGTAACCTTCTCAGACTTTTTAAAAAATCCTCCAGCACTGACCTGGGGGCTTTGCACATAGTATATATCCAATGAATGATTGGTGATTAATCGAATCTATCCTTGATGCATGACTCCTATGCAGTGGTGTAACCTTTAGAGTAAGTGTCTTAAAAATCAAAATTGTTATCTAAAATATGGTGCTGCCAGTCCTGTTATTCTCTATTATTGCATTGTATTAATTTCCTGATGGCACTTAGTACAATACATAATAATTTGGTTGTGTCTGTTTGTTTGCATGATGTCTATCTCCCCACTTGAATAAACTTTCCATAAGAGCTGGTTCTATTATTTTTCATTACATCCTTAAGATTTAGATAAATTTTGATAATCAATAAATATGTTTCTCTTTTTTGTGTGGAGAAGGAAAGAGAATTTTTATTACTTTGCAGGCAAAAGAGAAAGATAGAGACTCCTGTCTGAAATGCCATCATTACTAATAACAATCAGAAATATAGAGCTTTTAAAGGATGGCCATTCAGCTTCAGGCAATTGCTGTTCAATTACATCTGATGATTCTGATCTGTCCCATGTCTGCGGAAGACAATCCTGTGACCTCCCACCCAGGGCCTCCCTTTACCATCTCCTGTAGCACAAATAACAAAAGACTTACCCTGCCCCTTCCAGCTACTGGCTTGAGGCAGGGATGCAGGCTTTAGTTCTCAAAGAAGTGGAAGATGTTTTAAAAAGACAAAAAATATTTTTTCATTTTTTTTCAGGCCATTCCCTTTGTTACATATTTCCCACTCCCAATATTTCCCTTCCATATGTATGGGAGGAGGGGCAACATAGTCACTAATCTACTTCCTGCAGATTTGGGGTGATGTCTCAGATGGAAGGTTTAATAAATATGTTTCAAATGAATGGAGTGAGGTACACATGCAACACAGGCCTTGAAACACATTGTTTTTAGGATAAAGTTTCAAAGTTTCTCTCAGAGAAACCCTATTTTCTTTCTAGCCACCCTTCAAGTCTATACTTACGTACTACCTCCTCTGTGAAGGTGTCCTTGATCTCTCCAGTGCTGAGCTCTAGTCGCCTTCACACATCATGCACTTATGCTGTGGTAAATATTGTTATTCATTGTGTGTGTATGTCTTATTCTGCCAAGCCCCATTTATTGAGCACCTGTCCTGTACCCACTGGTGTACTTGCAGCCTCTAATATATGTTTTATTGATTTTGAGGGCAGTGAGACATCTTTAAAATCCTCTGGCATTGACCTAGGGGCTTTGCACCATAGTATGCATCCAAAAAATGATTGATGATGAATTGAATCTATCCTTGATACACGGCTCCTATCCAGTGGTGTAACATTTAGGGTAAGTGTTTTAAAAATCAAAATTGTTATTGTAATTTTTTTCTGAAACTCAAAGAAAGTGATCCAATACTTTATAAGGATTGTGAGAATCTCAGATGCTTATTTGGTCAAATATTCATGTACTTTCTGGGTACATGTATACTGGCTCTACCACTTATTAGTTATGTGACCTTAGACAAGTTTCATAACATCATCTTCCTTCAGTTTTATCATCTATATAGTATATATGTGCAGGGTATATAATAATAACTACCCCATAGAATTGTTATGGATTAACATATGTTCAATGCTTAGAATAGTTCCTGGCATAGAATATTAGCCCTAAACATTATTTTTATTTTGAGCATCTGCTATATGCCAGCCATTAGTGAGGGACAAGACACAGTCTTTGACCAATAGCTGCTCAGTGTGTTAAGACTGATGGTAATTGTACAGTTGATTCTGCATTATGGACCACTTCTAGGTAGTAAAGACATTTACTTCCATCTAACACATGGTGTTTAGGGATGGTTAGCATATTAATACTAAACACCGTTATCACAGTGTTGTCTTTAGAAATCTATGGTAGATCACAACAATGACCCCAAATCTTTACCTTCCCTGTGTCTACATCCTTTATCATGTAACTGTAGTGTCTCCCACTCTGACATCGGACAAGACCATGTGACTCTATTTGACCACTGGAAGCTGAAAAGTACTTGTGTGAAGGGGCTTACTCTTTCTCATGCCTCTGCCACTGCAAGACAGCATTCTTGAGTGTGGTGGGTGTGTACACACTCTGATCCCTGGAACCTGTGGATATGTTATGCTACATAGCAAAAGGAATTTTCTTTCAGTTGTAATTAAGGTTACAGACATCAAGATGAGATTATCCTGAATTATATGTGTGGGGCCAATATTATTACAATGTAATAGCAGAGAAGTCTCATAGGCTGAAGTCAGAAGATGAGCAGAAGAGGCAGGGGGGAGATATAGCAGGAGGGGAAAGTCAAGAGATTCCAGGCAGGAGAAGGATTCAATGCACTGCTGCCAGCTCTGAGATGTACAACCATAAGGAAGTAGATGCTGCCAACAACCTGAATGAGCTTGGAAGTGGATTCTTCCCAGAGACTCACAGTAAGAGCCTGGGTGGTTGGCAGCTTGATTTCAGTGTTATGAAACCTGGAGCAGAAAAACCAGCTAAGAAAACCCAGACTTCTGACCTACAGAATTGTGAGATAACAAATTTATGTGGTAATATGCTAAGGCAGCAATAGAAAACTGACATACTGGCCTAGAATAGAACAGAGCTGGGTTTCCCTACTCTTCCTGGCCAAGCACAGCCCAAATGAGTTGACAGCTAGCCAACTTCAACATGTGTGAATGTGCCCAGCCAAGATCAGCAGGGCCACCTAGGCAACCACCCCAGATGCATGAGCAATACACAATAATCGTATGCCTCTGATGTTTTGGGATTGTCATGCAACACTGAGTGGCAATGGATATCTGATATGGAGGCCAAGGCCAAGGACAGCTGGGTAGATGTTATACTTCTAGCAAGAAATTCTGAGAATAGGGAGTGAGAAAAAATCTCTTGTTTGATTAGTTATGATGTTGAATCATAGCATGATTATAAGGTGAGTTCCAACAGAAATACCTTATTAAGGACAGGGGATAGATAGTTCATCTGTATTATTGGTTATATATTTATGAGAATTCTTTGGATCCAAGGGGAGATGAAAGGCACTAGAGCTTCACTTCTACTACACGCTATCTTTTGTTCTGTTTTCTGAGTGGCCTAGTCAGTCCAAATGATCTTCACATTTTGGAAGGTTTGAATTCATAAAAGGGAAACAAAAAGTATCAGGCAAACGGATGCTTTGCCGCACTAGAAAGTAAACAAAAAAATCCAAATGAAGCAGTTTAATACTTAGACTTAAATGAGAGAGAAATTCCACAGAGTTAAATAAAGCATTAAATGGATATTTCTATTAAGGCTATCTTAGCTGAAGCAGTTATTTTTTAGAAAAACCAAAATTAATGTAATTCTGGCTTAATTTAGTTTTGTTTTATCAAGTCAGCAGAGTTAATTTTATGTCAATAAAAAAAGAAACTCAAGCTGTGCAAATCATTTTACACTCTATGTGAATTTCTGGAGAAAATACTGAAAACATATTTAAATTGCACCACAAGAACTGTGAGTACATTTAATTTTACATTAAAAAAATGTCATTTGTGTTTCTTTGAGAATAAAACAGATCCAAACAAAACAAAACAAACCTTTCTATAATTCAGTGTTTGGGACACAGTGGGTTACCAATTGAAAAAAAATCTCCTCCCAGACCCAAGTAAACACTGCCTAACATACTGTTCTTCAAATCAATACTAGACTCAGCAAGGCTGGGGTTTGTGCCTACCTGTTTTCTCTCTAGCAGTTTAAGGTAAGCATCCACACTGTTTTATGAATGAAGATTTGGTTCCTGGTGGTACAACAGCTTAGATGTTATTGTGCACAACTAAAGGTGTTAGTTTTGACCTCCTGAGTGATGTAATCTGGTCTTAGAGTTGAAGGCAGCATTCACTGTGAACTTGACCCCCGTAGATAAATAATAACTGTTTAAAGAAACCATGCAGGAGAACTAAATGAATGTGTTATATGATTTGTATACAATACGACTTTACCTCTGTAGTAGTCTCTAAAAAGAAGAAAACTCAATTAAAGTTCGTATACCATATGCTTCAGAAAGATGAAATTAAAGCCAGTCATTTACTTTGCAGATTATTCCAATTGATTGAAATTTATCCTGGAGTGTGTGTATAGGGAGGTGGTGTAGCATGAGATTTGTTGTCTGTTGAATCTACCCACAGTGAACCAATTTTCCTCTTTTTGTTGAGAAAGGGAAGAATTGACCTAAGTCTTTCCAGGGAAAGGGTAACTCCATTGTTGTCTCTGAGATGGAAAACAGAATTAGTGTTAAAACATTAATTCTGTCAGCAGAATCGGGCTGGAAACTTAATAGAAAAGTTTGTGCAAGTGTGTGTGTGTGTGTTTTCCTCAGCACAGAGACATACCAGAAATCTCATAAACATGGCTGACACTTCAAACATATATTAACTGACGAAAGGAAGAAAAACATTATTTTTAAAAAATGATACTTCCCTGTGTTTCTGTGTGGTGTCTCCTCCTACAGCTCTAGCGATCTTGTCATCTGATAAAATCTCTGAATATTTTAAAGTAATTTCCTTCAAAAGTACATGATTTATTTATTTCAAATAAGAATTAGATGATATGTTTTTGACATTATTATTTGCATTTTGAGTTTATTATTTATTCATTCATTGCATTCATTAGGCATTTATTAAGACATTGCTGTATTTAACGTATTTGATACGTCCAGCAGACCATTTTTAAACACCCTCCCTGCCATATATTTCAACATCACTTTCTGTAATAATGATAAAGTGAAAGAAATATACATATCTAACTAAGATCTGCCCTTCCCAACAAAAATATTACTCCTTGCAATTCACATTCTGTTTCACTGTTTTAAACTTTAAACATAAATAAAAACTCCAAGAGGTCAAATGAAATGATAGAATTAAATTAACTTTAATTTCTTTGTCCTCATAATAGCCATGTTATTTTTAATTTCAAATCTAACATTTAAATTCAGAAATCTTAGTACTACATGGGTGGGAGATGCAAAGTGCACCTGAAGTGTGTTTGGGTGATTCCTAACTGCTATGAACTTACTCTAAAAAATGGGCACACATTGCTGAGTCTACATTTAAAGCTAAATAATATTCCATTGATTGTATATACCATATTTTATTTACCCATTCATTTGTCAATGAATATTTGGGTTGTTTCCACCTTTTGGCTATTGTAAATAATGCTACTATGAACATTGATGTACAAATATCTCTTTGAGTCCCTAAAGCAGACCAATTTTTTAGTTTACTTTATTATTACCTTTAAATCTTTAGCATACCCATGCTATTTTCTTCACTTGTGCCCCATGCATACTTGGTTCCCCACAGTATGAGACACTGTGATACAGGAGAAATAGAACTGTTGCAGTAGGCAGGAGACTCAAATCTTTGCACCTACTCCATGGCTGTGTGATCCTGGATGTCACTTACAGCTCAGTGTCAGTTTCGTTATCTCCAGAATGAGATTTGATGAAATCTTCTGTACTATAACACTCCAGCTTATGATTGTACCAGTGCAGGTAACAATAACTAACATCAGTGGAATATAATTCTGTTTATAAAGTACTTTCCACTTGAAGCATCTCTTTTAATCTTCATAATAATGCTGTGAGTTAGGTTTTATGGTTATTCCCATCCCAAGAGGACAGTGATTTCTTACTTGTTTTGTTTATAAATGTTCCCCAAGTCCCTAGAACATGGCCTGGCTCATAGAAGTCTCAAAATAAATATTTTGAGACTTTCATTTTGAATGAATGAATTTTTCAGATGATACAAATGCAATTCAGAAAAGTTAATTATTTACCTTGAATCCTTTACACAGTGAACAGTGACTGTTCTAGAACCCAGTCTTCTAATTCCAATTTCTATGCAATTTTACCACTCCATTTTGATGTACACCATTGTGCTCTAGCTGTATGAGCAAATGTTTATTAGTGATGTATCTTGCTAAGAGCTTTCATATTCATTATCTCATCAATTTTTACACCCCCCCAGTATAATATTTGGCATTCCTGTTTTATAGATGAGGGAACTGAAATTCAGAGAGGTAAAACAGCTTGTCCTAATAGTAGGACAAGCAGAGTAGCAGAGCTGGGATTTAGATCCCAGGCTTCCAACTCCAGAGGGAGGTCCCATAAAGAAATGATCAGGATAAGCAGGTGCTACTATTTGCATAAAAGAAATTTGAATTTAGCCTTAAAATAATTGTAGGATAACTTTAGCAAAGTTATGGAAACACTGAGGAATAAGCAATTTTTGACAGGAAATGAATGTGTCTAGCTGTTGGGAAACAATAAGAAAGGAGACTGGAGCTGCTCCACAAGTTCACAGCTGATGCAGTAAGTATTGAGGGGATGGAGGTCGGGAGGGGAGTTTCTTGAGTGTTTCAAGCCAGGCCAGCAGTTGCTCTTTGGTTCAGGTGTCTTTACTTAGATTTACAGAATAAGGCATTTAATTTCATTAATTCACCAAGATGTAACCAGTCTCTGCAAGCAAATACATACTAAACAAATCATAAGAGAATGACTCATAAATCAGAGTTATTTCACAGTAAGGAATCCACTTCACCTGAGACCTGTTAGGACCTGGCATGTGATGGAGGGGATTGTGGTAGGGGGGTTAGCAAGCATCAACGATGAAGGTTATTTCAACTCAGGAGATATATGTGATTTCTTCCCCATGTTAAATCTCATCAGAGAGAACTGATATCCTTTCTGGCTAAAGTAAGCTGACAAATTCCTATTCCAGACTCTAGAATTCTCTATCTAAAGACCCGAAGTCAATCATTTAAAAATATCATCTCTTATAGCCACTAAAAGAAAAATACTCCTATTTATCTTTTTAACACCAGGATGGCATCCTCATCTGAACATGTTTTCTTAGGTTACAATCTTGAAGTTTTTAGTTGTCAAGTCACTTCAGAGGATTGGGTTTGGAGTAAAGAGGTTCGTGTTTAAATATCAGTTTTGTTAACAATTAGACAGTGAACTTGAGCAAGGCACTTCCATGGATAGGCCTAAATTTCCTCATCCTTATACAACAGTGTTGAAGTAAATGATAATGAAGATCCTGTTCTGCTCTAATCAATTCTAATATATAGGATGCCCCACAAATCTCCATACAAAGGAAAATTTTGTAAAACTGAATATTTTATAAATAAAGACACATTTAGCTACAATTTCTCATTTTCCCTATGTATGCCAACTTTTGGGGACACACTGTACTTAAAACTTCTATTGGTACATATTTGTTTTTATAGCGGAGTACCTATAAATGGATTTCAATTGTATCTTGACTGCCCAATATGTATTCATTTTGTCACTTGGCTTAGTTGCAAGAGGGGAGGAGACCTAAGGGAATCTCATTATTCCTTATGTAGATTTTTAATAAATCCTCTTGTTTTCAACCCAATCACCCATTCATGTTTTTTACTCTTCCTGGTGGTTCATCTAAGGGAGGCTTTCTGGGGCTCTGACTGGCATCTATCTCCCACAGTCCTTAGGAGCTCATATTCTATGCCCTGTTAAGTAAGATGACACTCCTATCTCTTCTTCCCAGTCTCCTCAAACTGGTGAACATCCATCCACTGCTCCTTTTCCCCTCCTGTTTTCATTTTTCTTGCTAGTTATATTTTCAGAAATGTCTTTACTGTCATTTTAATGGGGTTTCAGGAAGTAATGGTGACAAACACATGTATTCAGTTTGCCAACTTTAACCAGAAATTACCTTTGTAAGATTTGATTAAAGACATGAAATGGAAAAGGTTTGGGGAAATTATTTTGGCAGGTATGTGTGAATAAGGGAGTGGTATAGGTAGGAAACCAGAGACAGAGAATCAAAGAAGTCTATTTCTGTAAGTGTAATGTAAGGGAATGAGAATAGGGGTTTCCTGATGAGAACAGCTTGGATCAGAAATTTATATTTGGAGAAAGAATAAAGTAGGGTTTAAGAACTTTTAAGGTGCTGAATAACCATGTTCAAAGGGGAAGGAAATTGAAGTAAGCTCCATGATTTATAGCCAGTTCAGTGGTGTTAATTTAGGGTGCAGACTGTGTTGGTGTTAAATGAAGCCAGGTTTATATGAGTTGTTGAAAAGCTTCACTCTGAAAGGGGGGAAAACCCACTAGGGCAAGAATTAAAGGCATGAGACTTCAGAGAAGGTATTTACTTTTGTTTTGAGGTGGGTGAGAACTGACTTGAGCATAAAACCAGTGAAGAGATGGAAGATGCTGGTATGTGGGGGAAATTGGGTTATGTGTGGAAGGACTCCTGGTTAGCCAACCCAGAGCTCTTCCCAAAGTGGGTACTTTGGTGCAGTAAGGGATGATTTACCTACAGGATACATTCTGCATTTGATGGTTGCATGCTTATAACAGCCTTGACACACACAAATCCTATCGAAACACTTGCAATAATCTTACTTTTTCCTGGCTGGCTACCTTTGGATTTGCCATGATAGTGTATCCAAGTCACCTGCCTGCTGCCCCAACAATTAGTACCTATTGTTAAAATGATCAGAGGTACCTAATTAGGTGCTTACAACTGGTTATACATCATCTAACTTATATTTCTTGCATGTGAACTCTGCTTCTCTATATAGATTTTTGATCTTACTGATTTTTGATCACTTACTGATTTTCCTTCATTCTTAATGAAACCAAATTCAGGATTTGTGAAATACGTGACATCTATTAACTCATCCCTGAGCACATTAGTTCCAAGGTTATAAGTTCCCATTATTTGCTAAAGCCCACTCTCCCCATGTTCTGAGTGTTTAACTGATTGCTTTCACAATCCCAACTAGGTTTTCTATAGTTTAGTATCTGCATGTATTTGGCACTTCATTTTGTGTCTAGACAATTCATTCATATCTCAGGCTCTTGCTTCATCATTTTAAAAACCTCTTGAAAACTTTTCCATAAAATTATAGCATTTTGTGTGTGTGTGGTTACAGTTACATTCTGGCCGCTTCCAGCTTTGGGGATTACTCCTTTGCCCTTTTCCGGATTCCTGTGAAAGAATATCTTTCTCTTGACATCCATGTATTCTAACTTTAGAGGTGGATTTTTTATGGCTATGTCTCAGATGTTTCAGTGGGAGCAAGGTGTTTTTGGTAGTGTCATTCTTATTATTTTAGGAAACTTCGCACTTTGCAGAAACCTGTTTTGTCAGCTGCTGCTCTGTGGATATTCGCAAGAGCACTGTGTCGGCAGGGTCAGAACATTAGCATACAAAAATGAAGAAATAATAATTTCTGAGGGGAAATTTGGGGCAAAGTTACTTATTGTGCACTTTTTTTTTAAAGAATGAAGAAGTATTATCAATCTAGAGAGAATTAAGTACCAAGTATATAGTAGCAAAAGGTGTTTATAATGCTGATGGGCAAAACATCTACAGTTTGTGATGGAGGGGTTGGGAAGGACAGAAGTGAAAACACATTGTAGTCAAGGAACTGATTAGGGATGACATAATAAATAAATATAAGAGAGCATGTGTTGTGATTTGAAGTAAATAGATAAAACAGATAGGAAACAAGGAAGTAGCTGAGTACAATGGGGTCAGAGAAATGGAGTGAAATAGGTAGCACATTGATTCATATACTATTGCTTTTTTCTCTTGGGATTTTCAAGGAGTGAATTAGTTCTTATTGGTGGGTAATTACAGTTGAAAAATATTGAATTCCAGATTGCTTACATAAGGGATAGAAAAGAGAATTATAAATATTTTATCTTCTGAATCTGAAGAAGACTATATATGGTGTGGTTTGAGAGCAAACCAAAAGACTTCTGGAGGATGTTTTAAAAGTGTATAATTAAAGGAATTTCAAAGTAAGGTTAAATGACCAGACCCTGAGGGATTCATCATTTTCCAAGTTTTCTGTCAATGAAGAAGTCTTGAATAATTTATTTCTAATGTACGTGATATTTTGAAAAGTGGTGTCCATGAAGCAAAAATGTTATGAAGTAATAATTCATGTCTTTCCTCTTTATATTAAAATCTATGGACACAAAAAAACAGTCATAATTACTAATGACCATGAGGAAATCTGAATAACTACCTTGGGTTAATATATTACAGCCCATGGTAGTTTTAGTCAGTTTGTACATCCCAATCTTAAAAAAAATTAGCAGTTTTCATTAAGTTCTCTGAAATACTGAAAATAAATTCTCGTACCCCTATGCTGCTTTAAAGCCATCTGGATATCTGAGAAGCTAGGCTTGGATTTACACTTTCCATCCATGTTGCACTAGATGGAAAGGATGCTTTGAAAGTGATGTGAAATTTAAAGAAGAAAATAAAAAATCTCTCCTGTATTTCTGTTCATAAGTAGAGTTTTTTTTAAAGGAAATCTTTCAAACAGAAGCTTGGAAGAAATCTGAGTTGTTGGCCATATTTCTTACCTAAAAACCTACAAAAGCCCAGTAGGTTTTATTTTTTTCCTCTTAACCTAACTTCAAGAGTGTATGTTCTCTGAGAAGGTTTTGAAGCACCTGATTCTTCTTGCAAGGTTCATTTTTATAAAGTACCCTGTCAGTTAAGCTAGAGGTACCAAAGAAAAAAGTGGAGAAATATTGTTTTTGCCTGATAATAAAATGACTCTGTTGAATATGTTGAGTTGAAAAAATTATAAGAATGCTAGTGGATCAGAGATCATAGATATATGGAGGAATCAAGGGAAAGAGGCCATCAGACGTAATTTAAAAGGAAATTGGATTGGCAGATAAAAGTAGGTGTACAGAAAAAATGTGATTAAAAAGACTACCTGCTATATAAGCTGACCCTGCAATATCTTATTTTAGTCCTGCCATAATACAGTGAATATATGTGTGTGTGCTTAAAGACGTGAAATAAATGGACAAAATGGGCTTTATTATATTCTAAGAAAGCAAAGTAATAGCAATATATGGTTCCTTTCAAGGGAAAAGTTATTTAAACCAACAAAAGGATAAAAGAAATCTGTAAAAATTAGGCTTCTTATAAGTACAGTCCTCCAGAAGAAATAAACTTGGAACACTTATAAATGATTACATATTGGGATTGAAGAATGTCATGGTTCGCTTAGCTAAATTTTAACCAGTTAGCTCACAGTTGTTTATAACTCCCTGCTTTTGATACTAAGGCTAGAGACTTCATTTCTCACCTTGGCCAGTTAGCTTAATATTAATAAACAGCTTTATAGGAGCATAAATAGCTTTGTAGGATGGCTCCATTTTATAGCCAGATGTGAGTTCTGGGTAACAAGATGTGACCACCCCATACAAACAATTCAGAATGTCTGCGCTGCTGATATATCTTGGCACAGTTGAAATTGTTGAGTGTGGACAATGACTCTGCCATAAATGTAAGAGTATGGCACCTCTCTTTTCTATTCCTTATGTAAGAAGACCTGTCTTTGGATAATGGTGCATATAAAATTCCATTGCAATATATACATTTTTTGTCAAGAAATTACTTTCCACAGAGTATATATAACTTGTTGCAGAAGCAGACAGTGCTGAGCTTTGGTAAAACACCATTCTATAATAGGTGCTGCTTGCGTGTTTGATTAATTAGTCATTTGCAACTGTCAATTAAAGTCCAAATTATACATATCTCCCTCTGTCTATCTCTCATAAGCACAGGTCTTTATAATGAATGACTAAACCTCCACAAAAGATGGAGGGCTCTAGAAGCTTCCCATACAATTAATGTAAGCATGCGCAGAGATACATTTTTTCAGTACCAGAGGAATGTCAGTCTCTGAAAAGTCTAGTGTTAAGTTCAGAGCCCTCAACTCCTGCATTTCTAGTGTTCTACCTATTGTGAAGATGTGTATTTATAAAATTTAAGATTATTCAGCTTCAACATTCTTAAAAACCAAGGCACAGCTGTGGCTTCTCAGCTCTTTGACCTTCTTTAATCTTGACAATGTCTGTACTGCCCCTCTCTGCTTCAGGATGAGGAATAGCTTTACAAAGCTTGAATTTTACCTAAGAAGAGACCCCCATATTAAACAAAAATGAAGTACCTTGTATCTCCTGTCTGTTTCTTGCCTGTTCTCATGTTGGTTTAATATGCTTTTTCCTACATGGAGTCATTCATTCCTGTCTCCCCAGGAGCACATGCTCTCAGCTAGGAGTTCTCAGAGCCTCATTTAATAATCCTAAATTGGGTGGCATCCAGGTGTGTAATGACCATTCATTCAGTTATCTTTGTCTTTTCTATAGCAAGAACTTTGTAATGAAATGTCTGTATTTCTGAAAAAAGAATGGGAGAGAGGTAGAAAATAATCTTCTTTTACAGTTGTAGTATACTTTATGGCTCACATGTTTCATTTTTTGTGGTTCTCTCCACAGTTCTATGAAATCAACAATTATTATTGACACTATTTTATTTGATAAAGGAATCACCACTTGGAGACCCACCTAAATTAGTAAGCAATAAAAGGAAGAACTTATAACTAAAATCCTTTTCTTTTTCTATGTTATATCTATGAACCATCTTGCCAAATGTTGATTTCCTAGGAACCTTTATATGTTCCTTTAAATAGGACACCTGCAAACACCACTGATAAGAAGTTGTAATCACTTTAAGAAGGGAGAGGAGAATGGGTCCAGAAGCCATTTCCCATAATCTCCTATTGGGGGATCATGCCGGGCTGAAAAAGCAAGGGCTGCGATTACACTTCTGCAGGAACTGTCACATTTTCAAGTGTTAATTACCTCAGTGTTCCTGAGGCCCTGAGTTATTGCTCAGCACAAGTGAAGCTGTAAAGGGTAGACAATGACGCTGCCACATATTTAAGTGTATAAGGTGCTGTCTTTGGATAGTAATACAGATAAAATCCCACTGCAGTTTGTACATTGTTTAGGTTGTTAAGAGATTACTTTCCACATAGTATAATTTTCTGTTTGCCTGTTAGCAGCAGCAGAAAAATATCTATAATTATTTTTTAGATTCCTAATAAGGATATGGAATGGAGGAAGGTAGAAGGAACATGGAAAGCAGATATTTGTATATGTACCTATAGTGAATAAATGCCTAACAAATAAATAAGACCTAGAGTATAAGCAACGACAAGAAGGTCTTAGATGTATGGCATCCACTTGGATGCTTCAAAGTACATTCAGCATTTTAAGTTTAAAATATTGCTGACTTTGTCCTCCATTGTGTGTTTTATGGCAGTGGGAACATAAAACATGGCCTTTCAATGAGACTTAGCCCAATGCAGTATAGCTTCACCTGACACAGGGCAAATCCTATATACTATATCCTAGGGAGTGGCATATTCAAGGACATGGTGCTTCTTCATCTCAGGAATCTTAAAGTCCAGAGAACTTTATACTGTTCGTTGCATTATTTGATTATTTAAATTGTAGGCTGAAGGGTTATATCAACCATGTAAACTTAATATGCAAATAAAAGGGGAAATTGAGATCATGAGATCTCAGTTTCTGAGATGATAGACACTCGCATTTAGGGATAACACAGAAATGACACACTGGCCATATTCATAAGTCATGATGAATAATGACCTTTCATTCTTTGTGCTACATCACAGTGCTCACTCATCATCTCCTCTCATCTGGAGTCTTGATCTATAGTCATCTCAATGAACAGGATGTTCCAAGGGTGCAAAATGGGATGCAGACAATTGTCCCCAGCATACAACCCATACGTTGTCAGCACTGTCATCAGCACTAGCAAAAAGAGTGCAGCATTTAGATCAAATTGATTTTTTGGAATAATGAGTTTTTCATTGGGAAATCAGGAATGAAGATAACTAGAATTTTTAATCTTATATTAAGATATATAGCATAATCTTTTCTAAAACTGGTTTGAAGATAACAACCCAGTAGTGGCTTTAAAACTATCTACTGGTCAGACAGACAGGTGGTATAATCTTTATTATTGTTATCTTAGTAAAAGTTATAATTCACCAAAAAGGCGTGAGCACCTGCTCTCCTTTGTCACTGTTTCCTTTCCTTATACTTATATGTAACCATAATGCTTTTCAAAATACTTTCACTACAATATTTTATTTTATTCAAAGGGATGTTTTCCAGCTCTTAAAAAGAATAGCAGCAAAAACAAATCCTTTTACAATAGATAAATAACTTCTGAAAGTGAAAAGACTACTAAATCTAGTTGAAACTATCTAAAAATGAAGATAGCAAGTTCTCTGTGCCAGGTGACAGAGTGGTTCTCTAAATCCCTGCTGCTGGACTTTACAAATGGTTCTGTTTTAGGCACTGTTTAAGTCATTTACATAAGTTTTAAGTCATTTCATAATCAAAACAACCCTATGAGGTAGGTGCCATCATAGTCTTTATTTTATAGAGGAAGAAACTGAGGCTCAGAGAAGTTACATAACTTGCCTAAGTTATACAGATAGTAAGCTAGAATTTTAACCCAAAGGATTTGTCACTTGAGTCTGCAATTTTATTAATAGCTTATCAATAAAATTTGATTTGGAGTAGAGGAAGAATTCATTCTCAACAAAACCAACTCACACACTGAAAATATACTTGTTCTCATCTAATTTTAATCTATCTTTCTAGTCCTCTTTTTTCTGAGCAGCACTGTTGAATGTTAATGAGCCTATTACTTTATCCAACCTCAGCCAGTCATTTGGGGGTAATTAATCTGGGTTTTATACATCCAGCCTCTCTTTTAATGAGTAAACTTTGAGCAAAGCATATTTCCACCACTGGGTATTTGCTTCTACTTGTAGAGGCAGATGAACAGCATATATCTGATTCCTGTTTTTCTGTCCTTGTTATTGGATTCAGTAGTAAGGAGGAATGGGGAAACTGTGAATCAGAGTGTAATGACTCATTTTAGCAACGAGTTGTGGGAAACCAGAAACACACAGGCAACCCATCAACAAAAGAGAAACAGAGCCTGTGATTTGCACAGCTGATGCCTGTGTGCTAGTCATTCTATGGCACAGTGACATTCAAATAGGAAACTGTTAGCAAGCCACATTTGCTCTTTCTGTCCTTGCTCTTTCAAGGATGACCAGCATAAATATTAAGTATAAAAACAGAATCAAGCTGGGCATGGTGGCACGTGCCTGAAATCCTAGCTACTTGGAAGGCTGAAGCTGAGGCAGAAGGATTGCTTGAGCCCAGGAGTTTGAGGACAGCCTGGGCAACATAGCAAGACCAGGTCTCTAAAAAAAAAAAAAAAAAAAAGTAAAGAAATTTCTCCCTCTCCTGAATTAGGTTGCTTTGTCAACCTCTGTTAGTTTTGCTTCCCTTCCAATTTTTTACCATGGACAACTCTTGAATTTTATTTCATAATTTATCTGGTTGTCATTCCCCAATGTTCTGTACAGTCCCGGGAAATTCTTAAGACACTTGAATATTTTAAAGGTGATAAATGTAGTAAACAAGTAAGCAGAGTACTGTTCTAGAGTATAAGACCTCAGAGAAGCAGAATAGCTTGAGGTACAGGATTGCTCAAGGGATGTATTAGGATTTTCTAGGGAAACAGAACCTACATGTATATACATATCTATATTAATCTATATGTATATCTATATGTACACATATGTTTGTTTGTTTATTATATAAGGAACTGGCTTATTCAGTTATGGAGGCTGATAAATCCACAATCTGTAGTTGGCAAGCTGGAGACCCTGGAGACCCGTGCTGTGGTTCCACCCTGAGTGTGAAGGCCTGAGAAACAGAAGAGACAAAGGTGTGAGTTCCAGTTCAAGTCTAAAGGCCTGATAATCAGAGCAGCCAATTATATGTGGCCCAGTCTACAGGCTCGAGACTGATGACTGTGTTCGGGCAGTCAGAGAGCAAATTCTCCCTTCTTCTGCCTTAGTGTTTTATTCCAGCTATCCCTGGAGTGGATGACGTCCACCCACATTGGGGAGGACAATCTGCATTACTCAGACTCCTGATTCAAATGCTAATGTCACCCAGAGACACAATCACAGAAAAACCCAGAAATCATTTTTAATAAGAAAATAGCTAGGCCCCTCATGGCCCAGTCAAGTTGACACATAAAATGAATCATCACAAGTGGATATGGCTTGGGCTTAAGAAAGAGATGTGCTCAGCTTTTGACTGAGCCTTTAGGAAAATTTACAATAGAGGGCTTAGCACTTCCAACCCCATATATGATGTGCTGTGTTTTGAATTGGGGTGATCATATCACATCCCCTATGGATTAAACTGTGTGTATGTGTGCACATGTGTGTATGTATACCCAGCTTTGCTTCCAACTTTCCATCTTCAGCCAGCCATCAGGGGGTGTTGGGGGAGGGTAGAGGGAAGAGCTGGTGGAGGGAGAGGCAAGTCTGTGATGGCCTATGGCCTTTACACTCCTATTGTAATCTTTGCACATTACATATAGAGTGCAACCTGATAGAATGGAAATTGCAAAAGCTTTGGAGCCAGACAGTTAACTACAACTCAGCCATTTACTCCTCATCCATCACTGGACAAACTTCTTTTCTTTTCTAAGTCTTATTTCACTCATTGTGAAATGGGAATGTTATCATCTAATTTGCGGTATTGTTGTAGGAATTAAATGAGATTATGTATTTAAAGGGATAAACCAGAGCATGGTACATGACAGGTACAAGGTTCATGAAAGCAAATATAAGCATTTTATAATTATAGCTATTAAGCAGCAGTTTACCAATTGATACTTTGACAGAACTAAATGAATTAAGTAAAAAATCAAATCTGATTGATTTTAACCAAATTTAATGAATTCCCCCTCCCTGCAACAGATTTAAATTATTTATTTAACTAGTAATTATTTCAGTTTCTTACTGACTCAGCCTTAACATGGTACAAATATTCTTATAGTTACCTCGCCACAGGTGTATAACGGCAAGCAAAAACCTGGTTTCAGATAGATTCTTGTTATTAGACCTTTATCAGAAGTGTAGAGAGCAAATATTTTCTCCCACTCTGTGGGTTGTCTATTTGCTCTGATGATAGTTTCCTTGGCTGTGCAGAAACTTTTTAATTTGATGAGATCCCATTTGTTTATTTTTGCTGGCAATTGCCTTGGGGGACAAGAATCTATCTAGAACTTAAAAGGATTTACAAGAAAAAATCAAACAACCCC
>VBSM01001681.1:12474443-12490782 GCA_008086735.1 Cheirogaleus medius | reverse complement strand
TCCTAACAATATTTGTACCCCCACAATATAATGAAATAAAAAAAGAAAAAAAAACCTGGTTTCAAAAGTATTGGCTAAAAGGGTTTATTTTTTCATATGTATTTATGACGAATCATCTAAATAAGAAAGAGAGAACATATCCTTGGCAGTATATAAATTAATATCAAGAACTAAGCACAGATGTCTTGCCTCCTCATCTTTTATGTTTACCAAAGCAGAACAACATAAGAAAAGTAAAAATTATAGAATGAAGTGATTAAGAAAAAAAGAGTGGGGTTTCCTCCCCAGGATTATTTAGAAATACGAAATGCTCTTCTTATCTGAAGCATGCATGTGTTTTTAAAGTACAAAAAAAGGTGGAAGCATATGAAACACTCAAAAGATCTAGTTTATGAGTAATTCAAAGGAATCAGACAGGTATCTGTGTATCTGTGTTGTATGGAATTCACTGCACAAGAAATTATTGTACTTAGTGTCAGCTCATTAAGAAACATCTGCCTTCGAAACTGCCACCAGACTAAATTAGGTCTGTGTCTTAGAGGATATCTTCGGTGTAGATAAATAATATATGTTAAGAGATTTTATGGGTTGACTTAAAATGTGTCACATTTTTCAATTCTGTCAAAAACGCTTATTGTTCAAGAACATTTGATCCAATTTCAGTCTGTTATGATCATCCAATTCCTGACTTTAAATTTTCATCCACAAAGCCAGTCAAAATCCCTTTTTTATCAGGATGGCCTAAAAATACTTATTTTAAAAATTAATCTTCAGCTTTTTCTAAATTCGTTTGCTTAGTACCTTTTAATAGTCTCTATAAAGTGGCTTTGCGAGCTATTTAATCAAAAATTCAGAGTGTCATTTATAAAACTTTGTAAAATGATTGGAAAAAACATCTCCAAAAACTGCTATCATATTGTTTGTGACTGATTGGGACCCACATTTACATTAAAATAGTATTTTGTGAACCAGACAAAATATTTTCCTTTATTCTTCTGTTCCAACGACTACACTCATAAATCTGTAAATGAAGAGATTGTTTTAACTTCACTACATTTCTCTATAACTTTGTTACTATTGGTAAAAATCATATAGAAAGCCAATGACTTTATTAAAAGCACATGAATATATGTATTATGGCATCCTACATTATTTAATAATAGCTACAGTTATTCCAGATATGATAGAAAAATGTATACCTTGGAAAAATTCCCAGATGGAAATTTTATAAAGGGATATTAAAGAAAAGAAGATCTGCCTGGGCTCATGTTGAGGACATAGAATAATTGATGGGAATAAAAAAGAGCGGGGGGAAGGAGTTTTCTTAGGTTGGCCCAAGGTCTGAAAGAAAAAGAACATGTAGGCAGAGTCCAGGTGAAGTGGCCAGAAAAGTGAGAAGAGCTGGTTTGGAATATGGGCTCTGTCCCTTATTAGTTGGATGGCCGTGGGCATGTGCTTTAGTTTTACTGGCCCTCCGTTTATTTGCCAAGAAAGAGGGAAGATTTGACATCTCCAGTGTCCTTCCTAGCACTACAATTTGTATGACATTATTTGTCCATTAATAGAAGCTTTCTAACATCCAAACTAGGCCAAACTAGGCATCATTGCCCCTACAATTCCATTAGGACAAGAGCTGGGATTATTTTTCCTGACATTCTAACACTTCCTCAATTGAAGCTTGCGTATTGCCACTAGAATTATTTGTTTCATGCTACCACTGCTTTGCGTAACTTATGAAGTGTTGTTTTCAAGGACAATTTTGGTATTTAAATAACCTTATTTCCCAGAGAATGTATTATTCAGATATTGCCATCATCAAAATTACAGAATCATGGAATATGAGTGTATAAAAGGCCCTTGGAGGAAACTGTTGTCTAGATAGGGATTTTATTTTTTTAAATTTTTGATCCACACTTATTCAATGTGATAAAAGCTCCAAAATAGAAATAGCTAAACAATCACTGAGTTGAAAATGGAAGTGTCAGTTTAGATACAATCTCCTAATTAAGCTGATTGTTAGTGGAGAGTAGCCAGTCATAATTGTCAGCAGCTCTACTTCTCACATGACACTTGTCCTGTGCTATCAGAGAACATATTTAATACTTTAAGAAAACAGTTTCTATACATATTTAAGATTGACTTTATCCAAATGAAACAATGAAGTTCACATTTCTACACCCCCCCCTTCAGCTTCATAACCATCATCCTCATCACTGCTAATATTGATTAAGTTTTTACCATGTAAGAGTATCTTGGTGTGCCTTCCCCAAAAGTAGACTCTAAGATGAAGATTTGTGTGCAGGAAGTTAAATGGGAAATGCTCTTGTGATTAACACCTGAGAGTGAGGAAAGTAGGACTGGGCAGAAGGAGAAGTTGGGCTCTAAGTAGTCATTGGAGAGGTCTCTGTCTCTCCCATGGGCAGCTCTGGGCCTGGCCTTTCAGAGTTGTCCTGAGGGGTCTGTGACTTTATATTCTCACTGATTGGGCATTGGATGTATAATCATAGTAATAACATTGTAGCTAAAATGATTATCCCATTATTACCATGAGGAAATAAAGGTTTATATAATTAACTTATTCAAGGTCACATGGCAATATACAGGTGTGTCCAAATTCTTATAATTCTCTGATCAAAGTCTGAGCTCGTCTTCTGTCCTCTAAAGCTGTGACTCTCCAGATAATGTTCCCTTGACATTATCATGCTCCCTTGAACTAGGTGATGGCTTTGTAGTTTGTTCCAAATGCGTGTCAGTACCATAGCAATGTTATACCAGTATCAGATACAGATCCATTACTAAGTGGTCTTATGTTGTAAAGTAAATTATGCCACATCTAACGTTCAGCTTGTGTATACATTGTGCGAAAATATGGTTCTTCCATTGTGCTCTATAAACCCTGAATGTCAGTGTTTACACTTACAGAATTTGGGAAGTGGTGCTTGAGTGGATAGGCATGGTGGTTTGGTGTGAAGTATGTGTAATATCCATTTTGTGTTTTTTTTAATTTTATAAATAGTCAGAAACAATATAATATGCAAAACATTATTAAATACTAACTGCATGTCAGGTGTAATATAGTATTACAAAGCAAAAAGGAATAATTGTGAGAGAGTCAAGTCAGTGTTCAAAAAGTTGAAACTAGTACAACTCTTCTTTTGATTATAGGTAAAATCTTTAAATAAAATGACATTTTAAGTTTTAATTTTTCTATAGAAAATATCTTTATATATTCTGGGTTGGTGTGACTTCCACACAATTTGATTTCAAAAAAAGGAGCTTGACTTTTAAATAAGTAATTGAAAAGACCTTTGACCCATAGACATAAATCTGTAAAAAGGAGTAATATTCAGAGGTAATTATATTATTTTTCCATGTTCTCTACATACTTATAATTGAGAATTTTCCAAGATTTTGCACATTATGAGAAGGATTATATTTCTTGGGTATTCTCAGTCTCTCCATCTGAGCCTGATACTGCTTTAGTTACTATTCCTCTTGATTGCAGGCAGGAAACCCAACTTAAGCTTCTTTAAGCAAAAATTGAATTTATTGAGCCAGGCAATTAACAAGTCAGCAAAAGGGCTTGCCTCAGGCCAGAGCTCAGGCAAATCTCAGGCTCCCTCTCCACTTCTCACTTGCACTTTTTATTTCTTGGTGGAATTCTCAGACTTGCTCACTCTCCCTGAAGGCAGGATGTCTGAAGCAACTCTAGCCCATATCTTCTCATATTCAAGAGCAGGAAAGAACAACTGCCTCTCTTCCAGTAGTCCAGCAGAAGTGTCATTTTTAAAAAGTGGTTCTGAGGCAATCATTGTGGCCAGGTCAAGCCTGCACCAAATGCCGATTCCTGGAGCTAGGAGTAGAGTCGAGAGCAGCCCGGCTCGCCCCATGTTTCCACGAACAGGGCAGGGGGAGCCCTTTCTCAGGGCATAGTTTGGAACATTTTCTCTCAAATAAATATGAGGAAATGAATGCTGGATAGCCAAAGTCTAGCAAATATCAATCATTACTACTTAAATCTCTAAAGTTTACATCTCAGAAAGCAGTTGCCAACAAATTTATAGCCTAGATCTTATATTTTATGTTGCCCTAACAGGTCTGGAATGAAAATAAAATGAGCAAAAACAACTAAAAACTAAGAAATCAACTCTTTTGAACAGTATCATGAAGCTTCATGAGAGGGGAAATATATGCAAAAAATAAGTTCTAAGAGCAGACGTGAATTAAAAGAAAAGTTCTTTTAATTGTTCATGAGCATGGAGTTTTTGTGAACCCCAAGAGATACTGTTTTCATTAGGATGAGAAACTTCCCTGCAAGTTAACTGAGCTGATAATTTTGCAGACTATCTTTTAATGTTGCTGGAAAGATGTGGAAAACCCCTATCAGTTTAGAAAGCATTGATGAGTAGCAGTTCGTCAAGGCCACTTCTGTCAAATGGAAGAGTCATGTTTAAACATGAGTGCATTATTCTCAATGTTTGCTTTTGTCATGATTTTTAATAGCTTTTGTGATTGTTCCTGGGGGGGATGAAAAAATACATATTTAGCAGATGGCTCTTTCCATTAGCCTTGCCGGAATATAATCTTATCAGCCAACTACAAGTAACAAAGATGACGGGTTTCTTATCCTAGCAAGGTTTCAGAATCCATATATCCAACTCATCTAAAAGTTACAAGGGTGATTATAATTAGTGGATTACAAAAAATATAAGCCTTGTTCTAGAGTTCTGCATACACGAATTTACGTAAGTCTCATGTTCATACATAGAGAATTGCTTTCAAATAAGGCATCTGCTTACTGAAAAGATGGTTACTGAATGTATATCTTTGATGCAGTTAAATATCTTTCTTTGCTTCTAGTACTGAAATGTTCTTTCTTGCCACAAATGGTGCTATGGTTTGAATGTGTCCCTTAAGTTGCATGCGTTGGAAATTTAACCCCCAATGCAACGGTGTTGAGAGGTTGAGACCTTTAAGAGGAGATTAGGTCACAAGGGCTTTGCCATCATGAATGATGGTGATGAGAGTAGGTCATCATGAGAGTAGGTTCTTTATCTCAGAAGTGGGTTTCTGGTAAAAAGATGAGTTGAGTGTTCTCTCTCTCTCCCCTGTGTGATACCTTTGTATGTTATAATATAACAAGGAGCTGCTCACAAGATGCCAGCCATTCAATCTTGGACTTCCCAGCCTTCATAATCATAAACGAGTAGATTTCTGTTCATTATAAATTACGTAGTCTGTGGTATTCTGTTATAGCAGCAAAAAGCAACTAAGACAAATGAAAATGAAAGCATTAGCTGACAAGAAGGTGAGGAAAGGGTTATAGAGATGGATATGGACCTAAGAATACCCACAGGGGTTTGAGAAACACCAAAAATACAAATCTAGATGCAGGCAATTGGAAGATGTTCCACTGGGCAGGTCCACATGGTGCCAAGACAAATAACCAGTCCTGTTCCATGTATGCAGTTGGTGTCCAGTTTAGTCTAACAAGGTGCAGGTAAGCATAACAAGGAAATTATAGGTAAGACAGCAACAGTAGATTAAGAAGCACAAGTTCTGCAGGGATCCAAACAGGAAAACAATCTGAGGCATTGATTGATGCCAGAGAGATATTAATAACTTGCATGTGGAAACTCAGGAATAAGATTTCACACTCTGAGGGCAGCTAGTAGCACATGTCCAGGACCTCAGTCCTGGAGGGATTGAAACTTTGAGGGAATTATCTAGTCAGAAACTCAGCCAGAACAAAAGACTAAGACAGGAACCCAACAACCGAAAGAGAGCATAATTGGAAGCTTAGTCTCAGAAATAAAGCAGACATCAGGGCTTGCTGTACAAAGTGTGGTCTGTGGACCAGCAGCTTGGGCATCACCTGGAAGCTTGTGAGAAATATAGAATCTTGGCCCTCCCTGAGATCAGCTGAATCAGAATCTACATTTAAGGTCTCCAGGTATTTCATTTGTTCATTGAAGTTAGAGAGGATCTAGGACCCAGGGCCAGGGATAGAGAGCCAAGAGGTTTGACCTGATGCTGAGTCCTTAAATATTGAACTCTGCTGCCTACAAAGTTCCCTCTTCATGCTAGCCTTGGGCCGTGTTCTTTTCCTATATATTTTCATTTCATCTTTGCATCAAGTTTGTAATGTAGGTATTTTCCTTATTTATAAATGAAGGAATTGAGATTCAGAATGGTTAGATAACTGACTCAAGATTAAATTACTTATATGTGGTGGACACTGGATTTCTAAAAAATCTTCTTATTATAGAAATTTTCAAAGATGCATAGAAGTAGTAATGAATAATATATAGTATACAGAAGCTGTGTCCCCATCACTCAGCTTTGATAATTACCAACATACTGCTACTTTTGTTTCATCTTCCCCAACACAACACGTATATACTGTCTGTCTTGTTTTCCTCTTTTAGAGTCTGGATTTAATGGGGGCTTAATTGACTCCAGAGATTGTGTTATATCTACCATACTATCTGTCTACTTGATAAATTACAAAGATTGTCATAGATGCTGGTACAGAACAGAGCCCAAAGATAGTAAACATGCAGCAAATGGACAGCTTGGGGAGAGGAAGCTCATAGAGTCTGAGAATTGGACAGACCCAATGATCCTTCCTGATAAAGGTGCTCCTTAGCTAATGGAACCCTATATGAGCCACAGGTTTCTTGCTTCCAGAAATAGTTCATTCCTCAGCTGGTAGACATTTGTGAGCATCTGTGGTATGGTAGGCTCTATGCCAAGTAACCTGGTCTACAAGGTCTTGCATGATATGGCCCCTGGCACCCCCTCCTGTTCACCTCATGCCACCATCGTCCTTACTCATCATGTCTCATTCACACTGGGGGGCAGTTTTTTGAAAGGTAATTTGAATCTTAAGGCTATTACACATGGTGTTTCTTCTTTCTGGAATATTTTTCACCTCATCAACCAATTCCAGTTTCTTTCTCAAATCTCAACATAAATCTTCCTCAGAACAGCTGTCCTTGACCACCCTTCCCCCTGCCTCCCACCACCACACACAAACATAGACAAAGTTATGGTTCAGGCTATGAACTCACCACACAGCCTGGAAGCTGAGCTCTGAGAAACAGCGACTGGGTTTGTCTTGTTCATCACAATCACCATGGCCTGCATAAGACCAGTTCTCACAAGGATGGGACAGATGAAACGTATGAGTATTGGGTTTTCCTGTTCTGTCCTTCATTCATTCACAAAAGAGGACTCTGGTATTGCTGCTCTTCTTCTTTCTTCTCCTCCCCTGCTCTTCAAGGAAGGCTCCACCACTGCCAGACCAGCTCTTTGGGAATTTTGTGATTCAGAATTCCTGGACAAATGGTTGGCTCCCTAAGAAAATGGAGGGAATTTTCACAGGAAATTTTGGAGGAACTGTGGAGTGTGAGGAAAACTAATAACTGCTACAACTTGTTAGTTGCTTATCAAATTCCTGACTCAATGCTAAATGCTTATATGCTATATTAATTCATTTAATCCTCACATCCTGTAAGGTAAGTAAAATCATGCTACAGTCAGTTAACTGTATCATTATTGATGAAATGTCAACATATCCTTTATCTCTGTTCCTTCTTGACAAGCCCTGTCTGTCTAAAACTTGGTCAACAAGGGAAGGAGACATATGAGAAAATAGCAGAAGTGCTCTAGGAACAGCAACAGCAGGAAGAGTGGATTATGATCATATATGACAATAATTCTGCATGGGCTCTGTGTAGCCCTGTGCAGTTACCACAATATTGAATGTAGATTGGGATTCCAGCCATGCACTGAGTTTCTATATTGTGATAGAGGTTTGTATATAATTCAGAAAGTGATGCACCATGAAATGGATGATTTATTTTCAACTCAATTCTAAACAAGAAGGACCAAGGTTCTCAAGTCTAGAGGCACCTTGGATACTTTCAAGTGGTCTTGATGATATTAGGATGCATCTCACACTGTGTGCAAAAGTTCTGTGGCAGTGCCTCCCCATCACTCCATAAAACCATTACTGAGTAAATTGGTGGTGGTGAATCTTATTGATAACAAAAGTAGGAACTTTTTCTAACTAAATTCAATGTGCCCCTGCTATAGATACAGAATATGAGGAATGCTAAGGTCAGATGGCACTAGAGAGCCAGCTACATCATCTCAGTCATTACTAGGCTTAGCAAATTAATCACTCAGCCAGTATTTTAATCTTTCCTTGGAACTCAGTAAACCATCAACACTTAAGATCTCAGTTATGAGGCACAAAATGTCTTAAATTGACAAAATTTATTTTCTTAGACATGTAGTTAAGGGTATGTAGAAGTTCTTTAGTGAAGAATTAGAAACATTTAAAACCTATTTTCTAAGTTTATTTTATATACTCACATGTATAATAAACTGATAGTTTATTTATTTCAAAAGATAGATTGGTCATTTTCAACATGGCCTATTGCCATTTTCAGAATGTTCCTCATATTATATATATAATATCACTATATATTATATATGGATTATAAAAGATGTTGCCTGAATTGGCTGGCTCTTTCTTGGCAATTAGTCATGATGGTGGTACCTACAGTTGGAAAAATCAGACGAGCCAGCCTTTCTTTCTTCCTTTTTTCCCTTCTTCCCTTCTTCTTCTTCTTCTTTTTTTTTTTTTTTTGTGTGTGTGTGTGTGTGTGAGAGACAGTGCCTCACTCTGTTGCCCTGAGTAGAGTAGAGTGCCATGGCATAGGCCTAGCTCACAAACTACTGACCTCAAGTGATCCTCCCACCTCGGCCTTCCAGAGTGCTAGGATTATAGGTGTGAGCCACTGTACCCAGCCCCTGCTTTCTTATTATACTTGGTCTTCAGGTTAACATGTCACTATCTTTTAAAAATTTTCTTCATATAAAGCACTTCTGTTTGACTTATTGATCACATAGTTAAAAACATTCAAAATATATGTGAATGTTGTATGTATTCAGCTGCCACACCGTGTTCCCAAATCAATTGCAAACACAGAGAACCACTTTAGTACAATCAGCTTATCTCATGTGTGCATCCATGCAGTGGCTTATTGAGATGGGTAGAAATTTGTACAGATTCTACAAGAAGCTGCTGGTTTTTGGTTAGTTTTTAAACTTCTGAAAATTCCAAGTGAACATTTCTGTATGCAGAATGAAGTGACCAAAGCTCAGTGTGACTCAAGAGAGGCTCCATTCCATTTAGACTAAAGTATCCTATAGATACGATGGGAGTAAACCATCATAGGTTAGTTATCAACTGTATTTTTTTTTTTACTTTGGAGTCTATCATACCAAAATTGGCTATACTATGTACCCAACCTTCAAAATCTCTCAGGAACAGATTGGCATAAACCATCTGATAAGACAAGCATGTAGAAATTCTTATCTTAGAATATTCTTAGCAATCTGGCATGACCCTATCTTCTGATGTAATATACCTTGCTATCCTGTCTTAAATTTTAAACAGAAAAAAAAGCTGTATTTTGTTTCTTTGTAGAGTTAATGTTAGTGAGTCCTTGCTTGGTCTTTTGTCCATGAGGCTAAAATTTCCCAATAAATCAGTTTTTAGGGTGTTATCCTCCTAGGATATATTTCTCAAACATGCATTATTTTTAACTTGTCTTTAAACAATCTCAAAGTTTTCTCTTTATTACTTTAAGTGGTGGCTCCCTGAACACAACACAATCTTGTTTTTGAGAATGATTTTCCCTGGGCAAGAGATATTATCATTACCCACTGGAATTGGTTACCTGACTGGGTTTGGAGTTACAGATGTGGTTTCCAGTGTTAGTTCCCCCACTGATTTGCTAGGCCCTGAACAAGTCCTTTAATAACCTCTTTTGGAAGCAGTTTCCACAATGGCAAATGGGAATCGTTATTCCCTCCGTGGCTACTTAACAGAGATGGTGTAAAGATATAGTTAGGTGGAAGTTATAGTTAGGTGGAAGTTATGAACGTACTTTGGAAAAGTTAAAATCCCTATGCAAATATAAGCTATTATTAATGAAAAGGAGTTTTAAAAACTCAGACCATTTGCTTAACCTTCATTTCTCTAGGGTTAAGAATGTATTTTGGAATTATGCTTGCACTTTATTTCATAGGATCTCTTTAATCATCACATTAAAGGATTTCATTAGGGCTGTCACTATTAATTTTATAACAGTATGCTGTACCAGATCAGCCTTTAAATTTTTGACTGCCCCCTTTTGACTAAAAACTGCTAGAGAAGTTTACAATTTGTTCTTCCATATTTGCAAGGCATAGACCAAAAAGCATGTCAGGAAGCCACACTCTTCATTTAAAGACTTCTACTGGGCCTAATATATACTCATAATTTAATTATTGGAAGAAATTATGTGTGAATATTACATTTGAGGACTTATTCTTTTGTACACATCCTAAGTCTAGATTACCAAATCAAATACATGGAGGTTTGAGCTAGGCGATTTCTAAGATCCCACAGAGCTCGAAAATTTTAGCAAATAACTTGTGCCCACAAAAGTCTGATATTGTCACTGGAATATCTTTCCTAAAATATTTTTTCTTTATTCAAGCCCTTTCTTTTGCCTTCTTGCCTTTTTAAAAATTATTTAATTGATGTAAAATCATCATATAGAAAGATGCACCCTTCATGGCATACACACAGTTCAACGAGTTGCCTCTCTTTATCTTATGTATTTCACTGTCAGCCATGGCTTTACCTTGAGGGATGTGGAGCCAAATACAAGCCCACTGTTTTTGCTCTTCAAGTGCAGCCCAAACAAGGGGGATTGATTATCTATTCATTTCAGTTGGCTCTTATTAATTCTTGTCCCTTTCCAAAGATTTTTTTAAAAGAATTAAATAGAACTGGCATAGTTGAGACATCTGTCCTTAACTGAATGACACATTGGCAGAGGGTGGAATAGAGGGACAACCTTTATTACTTGCCATATATGGAAATTGGTTCGTTATCTCAGCACATGTTCTGCTTTGAATCTATTCAGAGTTGAGAACTCTGGAGAAGTGTTTTGATCTGTGCTATCCTAGTCTTTTACTGAAGACTTTACTTTAAAAATGCTTGTTGCTCAGACCATCACCAGGATTGCGTTAAGTGTTTAAAAATTAATGATTAAGGCTCTGTGTCAATCAGAATTCACTCATTATGCTATGGACACAATCATCCCCCAAATATCAGTGGCCAAATGCCAAAAAAAGCTTGTTTCTCACACAAGCTATATGTCTCCTGATGGAGCTCTGCTCATTGTCAGTGTTCAGGAACCAAGCATGATGGAGATTCCATCTTACCTGTGCCTCAAAGATCATCCTGATGGGGTAAATGGAACATGACAATCCTGTGCTGGCTTTAAAACTTCTCAGAAGTCACATATTTTACTTTCACATGTATTTCATTAAATCAGGAAAGTCCCATAGCCATGTCTAACTCCAAAGGGGTTAAGGAAGTATAATCCTCCCACGAGTCTGGAAAGAAGATGAACCAGAGAATGCATGAAGAGCCTTCTTAGAAAGGCTCGATAACAGCAAAGAATTAAACAAAGACGTACAGACGGGTTATCAGCTTGAAATATTCACCACACATCCTGACAGACCGTCAATGAGAACTCTCATACTCTAAAAATAAAATGAAAATTACAGTCTCATGTCTGGGAAAGAAATCTACTTTTAAAACAATATGTCCCATAGTGATTTTTTTTTCAATATTTTTTCTTGTCACATGCTTGCTTAGCCAATAATTTTTTGTGCCCTGTCCATGTTGGTTCCTTTTAATTATATAATGATGATGCTACTTATTCTCTAAGTTTCAGTCCGTTATTGAGTATGTTACATAGCTGTGACCCAACTGTGAAAGTGACAGACTATTATTAACTTCGATAACATATCTTTATTTTCTGATAAATTCTCCAGCAGCTGTGATCCAGTAAAAGCAATTGCAACTGTAAGGGCCTTGGATGTCTATCTGGAGATGTTCATAGACTCACCAACTCACGAGGCAACATCTGGGCTGAAGAGGAAAAAAGAAAAGAAAAGAAAACACGCTGGGCCTTGTTGAATAGGGAGAAGTGAAAGAGAAAACAATTATACAAGAAGTACTATTTCATTATCTGTGAAATTCCACTTTATTTAAAAATATTGTAAGGAGCAAAGTTGGTGCTTATATAAACACTTTATTCTGAAAACCTTGCTAAATATGTACGCTTCTCATGGTATTCTGGTACCTAACCTTGGTTAGGGAAAGGGAGCTTTAGGGCCATTCATCCTATGCCTTTTCCTTTTGTTGAAAGTTACAGGCAACTTTATTTCTACACACTGCAAAAAAAGAGAGCCCCTTTTAAAGTCTTATCTTAGAGGATTCTTTAAAGAATCACTGTCATGCTAGAGAGGATGAGGAGACTATCAATGTCTAATCCTCTTTTCTCTACGGAGAACAAACTTCAGCTGTTTATCAGGAAAATACTCTCCAGTCAAATCCATTATAGTCACAATCTTTACTGTCTCAATTCAGGAGACATTTATTGATCATCTGCCTTGCACTACAGAGTTTTAATACCTTAATTCATTTTATCAGTTTGTTAAATATTTATTAGAAAGTTCTCATTTTACAGATTAAGAAATCTGAAGCCTAGACATGGGACTAGAATGCAAAAATCTTCTATCTTTTATTAATTCAGGATTCCTCCTGCTGGATGCTGCTGCAGTAGATATAGTCTTATTCTCAGGAAATTTGCAGATGATCTAGAGAATGAAAAAGCTGGTAGACAAATAATTATAATAAAATAATTGCCTTGTATGCAGAAGGCAATATTATTTATCATTAATTTAGTTCTTAATATATCTAGGCATTGTTTTAGGTGATACTTTAAAAAATTTCCTTTATTCATCATAAAAACCATAAAAGACTAATAGAAAATAAGGCTTAAGGTTATTAAATTACCCAAAGTCCACAGCTAATAAATAGTGGGCCAAGGTTTGGATCCTAGATCTGACTCCAAATTCGGTTGCTTAGCTACTAGGCTAAACTGTCTCAATAAAAAATTTGCAAGAAAACACAAACAAGGTGGGTACAAATAAAAGCTGCAAGTTTCTATGGGGAAAAAGGAGAGAGGGATTCCTACCATCTATCAGAGATGGTCTTTCAGTTCCTTCCCCACACTTTATGCCCCCCTTCCACCTGACTATGGTCTGGATTTTCTTCTAACATACTGTATCTTTATAGTTTGTGTCTGTTACTCTCCTCTCTCCCTCCCCTTGACCAGAATGTAAGCTACATGCAGGCAGGGATCTTTGTGTTTTCTTGTGAATACCAAATGTCTAGAATAATGGCTGGGACATTAAAAGCTTCATAAATATTTATCAAGTTTAATACATCAGTATGCTTGAGAGAATGCTTTCTAGTAGGTATATCAGAATTTCCACATGATCCTGCAATTTTTTTTTTAGGTTAACAAACGGGGACAAAAATAGAAAAAGTGTAAGGACTCTGCCCCAGGTAAATAACCTTCAAAATCTGGGAGTGACCAAGAATATACCATAAATGTATATATTATGTGCTATTAGTAGTTGAGATAGTGGGTGATGGTATCTTTATATGATGGAAGAGAAAAGCTGTTCAGCTTATGTTTTCTTTTATATAACCTAGACTTTGAATAATATTCCCCTTTTTAAAGGGAAAGTTGAAAGGCAATTTGAGGAATGTTGCTTTGCCCTTTCTTTCCCAACCTGTCCTTTGAGCCATAGCCATCAGTGATCAGTTGTCACATCACTTCCTCTGTCTTTGCTTCCTGTTCATGGCAAAGTCCTTGACTTTCAGTGTTGGTGATTGACTACTTTCAATGAACTTCTTTTGCTAGATGAGTTTAGGCAAGGTGTTGTGACTTTCTACCTGGGTGTCTTTGCAGATCGGCAAAGAAATCAGATATTGGCTGTATCTCCTGCTTAGGTTTCAGCACCATAGAACTAAACATGGCAATGGAGGTATGAACGAAACTACTCATTTGGGTACAGAAACTACCTAGGTCTAACGTAGCAAAGAAATCCTGAAATGCTTTTCATTCATGTTGGAAGCCTTGTGGGCTCCACAGAGATGGTGTTGAAACTCACAGACTCTGTGAAAAGTCTCTGGTGGGTTTCTATTCTTTATTTCTTATCATCTATTTGGTTAAAGGAGTAGGAGTGAAGTTCAGGTGATTATTTTTTGCTTAGGTTTGGGACACTGGCACTTTGAGCTGTTGAGAGAACATTAAAACTTTCCTGAAGGATTATAGTTGAATCCAGAATGAACAGTCCAAAACCAGATCACAATACCCAGGAGGCTAGACAAGAAGTGGCAACCTAAGCATAGAGCCAAAATTGGGTGAACCAACCACCCATGCATGCTGATTTGGGCAGACAAATTGGGTTAGGGGAGGAATGGCTGAGTATGGAGTTCTGAGGCAAAGGCAAAATGTACTTTTATGTTTTTCCCATACAGCCTTTTATGTGCACATTATGTGCATATAAATTGACCAAAATAGAATAAGTAGTATCTGAACTAGTATATAGAAAAATTAATGTCCTGCTCACTGAAATGGCAGCCAATACAGACATCCATGTTGTCATCTCCCTGGGGAAGCTCTGGGATATTATATTTTAATAAAACCAAAACTTTTTTTTCATTCACTCTCTTCCAATTTCCTTCTACTACTGAAGGTAAAGATTCTATTATTGGACTTGTGAGTTCAGACATGTAGGAAAAGAGCCCAGCTCTCTTACATCAAAGCTACATATTTTGAGATCAATGATTTTTTTCTAAAGGACAAGAAATCTGTTGGTAGGTTTTTCCCAGAATTATTCTGGGCAATAAACACTTTAATAGAACTTACAGAGTCTTTTCAAAAAATAGGCTTTTGTATATAATGCTATACTTTTAAAATATGCCCCATTTATTGCTGCCCAGGGGCATTAGGCAATGAAGCCTGGAAGTAGCATATACTGATGGCTGGATACTACTCGACCCTGGTAGCATGTGGCAGAACTTCCTGAGGAAACTGGGTCACTCTTCACTGGATTATTGATACATACGGTGTTATATTAGGCTCCCCTAGTATCTCATAGGTAACCCACACAGTGGATAGACGCATTGATATCCACATTCCTATATGCCCAATGGCATTATGTTTGCTTTTAGCACTAATCCCATTGCTTTGGGAAAGTGTGGATACACAGCCCAAGGATTACCATAGGTTTCCTTTTGAATGCCAGATCAATTGATTTGCCATCTGTTCAGGCTCAAGGGGAATGTGCTGTGTTACACATTCTTAGCAATGTTTGCCAAGGATGTGGGAGGAAAAGAGAGTTTTCAGTAGCCCCTAAAACTAACTTCTACAGTTGAAGGACAACTGCAAAACATTTCTTCCAACCTTGAACATAGCCTATTTGGAGCTTGCTATTAATAATTTGCAGAGTATTTCCTGGCAAAAAGAAAATGCAAAATTATACATTTATGAGCTATGATATTGTACAAAATTTTAATCATTGATCTTTAACATTTTTTTTCTCTTCAGTATTTCAAATGATTTATAAACAAACTGTGCTTATCATTTCATGGTGCAAGGAATATAGTAAATTTGCTATTTCAGAGGAAGAATTTTCTTCAGTTTGATGAAACCTACGTCCCTTTGGGTTTCTAATACAATGAGATATGATAACTATTAATAAATCCACATTATTCTTATCCTTTCTCTTTAGAATCACAGAAATATGTCATATTGCCTCTTGGCTACAACAGATCAAACCTTGGCTGGTTTTAGGGCCACAGTGACAACTGGACTGCTATCTCCATAGAATAAATATGACAGTGGTCCTGGATCCTGTTCTAGAATGGCATCTCTTAGCTCTCAGACCCTCATTCTTTAAGTATAGTTTAGATTGTTAATTTGAATCAGATATCAGCAAATGGTAGCCTGTGGGCCAAAATCCTGTACACTGCCTGTTTTTATACTGCGAAGAGCTAAGAGTGATTTTTACATTTTGATGACAGGAAACACTAAATTTAAATATAAATTGGGCCATTTTGCCACTTGGTCCAGAAAGCTTAGAATATTGACTATCTGGCCCTTTTATAAAAAAACACTTGTAGACTCTTTATATAAGTACCTATATAATTAAATAATAATACATTTAAATAACTTTGAGGAACACCTAATTACTTTGAACCACATATACTAGCTTATGAAATTTATTGCATGTGAAAGTTTTTGATTTTTCAAAAATAAATTATATCAGTGGAGATAGTGGGCAGCCTTGCTCAACATCTCTAATCATCAGGGAAATGCATATCAAAACTACAATGAGATAT
>VBSM01001681.1:12452603-12469584 GCA_008086735.1 Cheirogaleus medius | reverse complement strand
AAACAATAAATGTTGGCATGGATGTGGAGAGAGAGGAACACTCCTACACTGCTGATGGGAGTGCAAACTAGTTCAGCCTCTGTGGAAAGCAATATGGAGATACCTTGAAGCGATACAAGTAGGTCTACCATTTGATCCAGCAATCCTATTACTGGGCATCTACCCAAAAGAACAAAAGTCACTCTGTGAAAAAGACACCTGCACTCGAATGTTTATAGCAGCACAGTTCACAATTGCAAAGTTGTGGAAACAACCCAGGTGCCCATCAATACATGAGTGGATTAACAAAATGTGGTATATGTATACTATAGAGTACTATTCAGCTTTAAGAAACAATGGTGATATAGCACCTCTTGTATATTCCTGGATACAACTGGAACCCATTCTACTAAGTGAAGTATCTCAGGAATGGAAAAACAAGCACCACATGTACTCACCAGCAAATTGGTATTAACGGATCAACACCTAAGTGGCCATATAGGAATAACTTTTGTCGGGTGTTGGCCGGGTGGGAGGTGGGAGGAGGGGATGGGTATATACAAACATAATGAGTGAGATGTGCAACATTTTGGGGATGGTCATGCTTGAGGCTCTGCCTCAAGGGGGGAGGGGGGAATGAGCAATATACATAACCGTAATATTTGTACCCCTATAATAAGCTGAAATAAAAATAAATAAATAAAAATTAAGTGCTAGAAAATAGCAAACACAAAAGAGTGAGTTATTAGTTTATAATATGGTTGTTTCAAATAATAAACCTATGCTAGTGAAATGTGTCAGTGAAACAGTTCTAAGTGTCTCCTCCTTGGGGACAGATCATCATAGACTTATTTATATAGGTCAGCAGGTTTGCTTTTATTTATTTTTTATTTATTTAATGTTCAGGCTCCTGAGAAGGAAGAATATAAAACTCAGATGGGCAAATGGATCTTTTCCCATAATAAGTTCTAATCTGATCTCTAATGTAGGAAAGAAGATTAGAGTGACTGGAAGTCTTTAGTAGAAGAGAGGTGGAGTGTTTTCCACTACTTATGTCCCCTTTGAAACCACAGTTAGTTCCCAAATGGCAAAACAAAGAGGTTAGAGTACTCAAGCCAGGCAAAGCCAGTGTTATGGTGGGTTAGACTGAAGAAGCACAGCAGGCTTCTGTGCCTGCTTCTGAGAGATGCCCAAGTATTAATCATATTTTTCCCCCAATATGTATTTTAATAGACCTCAAAACACAGTAATTGGTAGAATCCCATTTTTAGAGAAAATACGTAATTAAAAATTCATGTGTTAGAATATTTGTGTCATTTGCATTGGGGAGCACCTGTCTCACTGAATCAATGTTCAGCTGCAGGAAGCAGTCTTGAATGCTCCGGCCTTCCGGTGATTTCAAGTGAGAAGATTGGAGAAATGAAGGAGAGAAAACTTTCACTGAAGATCAATGACTCATCTCAATATTTTACCATCATATTATCATAGCATATTATAATTTCTGATACTGTTTTAAGTACACCTTATGTTTTTTAATTTAAAGATGACATTATTTACTGTTTGATGTCTATACAAGTATAAAGAAATGCTGCTCAACACATAATTCTCTCCCCTCCCCTTTGCATTTGATGTAAAATGGGATGATTATGATCAGCTTTTCTTACCTTGGTGAAATGGCACATTATTTTCTTTCAAAGAGAGGTTTTCTTTTTCTTTCTACTTTTTTGCCCACTGTTGCCAGCTGATAAAACTGCTATTTAAAGGAGTTAATTTTTAAGTCCATTATTTCTGTAGTTTCGTATTTACAGAGCTCATAAGTTAAGCTTTCTACTAGTTTATATTCTTCTTGAGGCTGACCTACACATACCTAAAGGAGAATCATTCAATCCTGTGGCTCTGTGAACAACTTTCTTCTCTACTCGCCTGATGCTCAGCATAATAACAACTCCTCTCTTAGAAGAGCATCACCAGTATTTAAGATGCTATTAAATTGCATTCACTTTGTCAAATGTGACTGAAGATAGCTTGTAACTACAGAAGTAACAGTGAAGTGTATAAATAGTATTAAGCAAGAAAAGAAAGAGTTGTTTGAGAAATAAAGTAGCTCATACAGAATACTCAATGAATCATTTTTAAAAAGACTCTAATTTAAAATATAGGCTAAGATACAAATGCATATGAAATATCTCTCTGGAAAATTCTCAAAGAGAAAATGAAAGTATAGTCATATAAAAAGATAATGAAGTTGATAGCTTTTGATCAATGAATTTGCCTATCTTGATTTGAAAATACACTTTCATGTTTTGATAGGAAGATTTTTCTTCCTTAATGACGGGTCTAATATCTTACATTTGCATTAGAATTCTTGGCACATTTATTTGTCCATCAGCTATTCTGAGAATAGTAGGCACATTTGTCTAATAAAACAATTATTTAGTCCATTCTTCGTTTAGTAGTTTTTAGGCACATTGGCTTACCACTATGTGAGACGAAGACTTAGCTCTCTTTCACTTCCCTGCCCTGTACCAAAAATGTGTACACTTCCTGCTTGCTGATCTTCCAAATACAGTATTTAATAATTTTGCTTAGACCAATAATGAGTTTTTACATTTTATGACTATGTAACTCTTATATACAGCTATGTTGTATATAATGACTACTTTTTCTTTTTTGCCTAACATTTACCATCTTGTATTAGTAGTAATAATTGCCTAATTTCTCTACGTGGCTTAGTTTTTAAAGTACTTAGTCCAGACTCTTTCTCATTTGTTTAAAATTCATCCCAATACTTTCAAATACTTCAGATGTGCTTATAATTTCATTTTCTTAGAGTCATCTTTCCCAGAATATTTGAGCCATCTCCAATCTAGAATGGTTTCTTTCGACACTAAAACATAATATCATCTTGGGGTCTCCCTTCATCGTCTTCCCAGAGCTTGTCTTCATTTCTCTTTTGTGTTATACTTTCTGTTTCCCAGATATGTCTTTCTTTTTTTAAAATTATATTTTAATTTTCTGGAACACCTCCAATTATTTTCCAAGAAAGGACGGGAATTTCTTGAGAATTTTTGACTATCTGCAAATGCTTCTAGACTACCTGCACATTTGTGACAGTTTGATTAAATTGGATATAATTTTCATGAAGAATTTTAAAGTTATTAATGGTTATTTTTCAGATTTTAGTGTTATTGTTGAACAAAATTTGATTCCCATCTTTTGTATGTGACCAAATTTTTTTCTTCTCTAGAAGCTATTATTTTATTGGGCAATAAATGGGCACCTTTAATAAGGATAGTGTCCATGTCTTTCAAATCAGGAAGTTTTCTTGAAGTATTTCTTTGATTTTTTTTTATACCATATTTTATCTTGTCTCTCAGAACTGCTACTAATGGAATGTTGGATCTCCTGGTATATTCCTCTAATTTTATTTTTTCTGTATTATTTTCATCTCTGACTTTTTGTCCTATGTTCCAAGAGATTTTTTTCCAATATGTCTTCTAACTCTTTAGTTGAATTTTTAATTTCTGCTGAATTTTATATTTCTAAGATCCCTTTTTATATTTTTCTTCAAAGTTTTTTTCCTCTCTGCAAAATCTTATTTTACCCAAGTTGCTCATTTGTTTTCCATTTTTGTTTGTTTTTGTGTCTGCCAACCCAAATGTCCATCAATTCATGAGTGGATTGACAAAATGTGGTATATGTATACTGTAGGATACTACTAAGCCATGAAGAAGGATAACTTAATGCCTTTTGTAACAATATGGATGGAACTGGAGACCATTATCCTAAGTGAAGGATCTAAAGAAAGGAAAAACAAATACCACATGTAGTCACTATTAAATTGGAACTAACTGATGAGCACACATGTGCATAGAGGGAAGTATAATTCAGTGGAAATCAATCAGGGGGTGGGGGGAGAAGAGGATGAGGAAAACCTACCTAACAGGTACAATGAACACTATCTGGGTGATGGGTATACTTATAACCCTGACTCAAACATTACAAAAGCGATCCTTGTAACCAAAAACATTTGTACCCCTGTAATACTTTGAAATAAATAAAAAAGAGATTTTCTCAAACATGCAGTGAACTCGCCTGTCTATTCATATTTAAGAGTGTTACCAGAGGCTGATTAGAAGTTCTGTGAGTGCATGGAGCTTGTCAACTCCGGGCTTCACATGCTGGCAGGTGTTTCATGGGGACATACTGATGTCAGAACTTTAGATCTCTTCTCTTAAACCAGTGAAATTCCCAAGAGATAAACATTCCATTTTCATACCTAAAAGTTCTAAGTTTAGCTGTTGTTATTCCTGGATTCCTGTAGAAGTCTAAACATTCAGCTTGTAAATATTTAGTTAATCTTTTTGTTTCTTAGCCTCAACTGCATCTGATATTTCATAATATAGAAACCTTATATGTTATCCTTTATTGAAAACAAACCTTTGGGCTTCTGCTATGGGAGAAATCACCTGGCTATGTAGAGTGAGAGATCTTAGGCTCAAACTCTGTCGTAACTCCCCTTTCATCTTTACCCCACTTCTGGAGGTTCTGTCAATGGCTCTCCAACCATTTGGAGATGCTATATGTAAACTGTGTTGTATTCTGGCTTCCCCTTCTGCTGGCTTAGTATTCAGCTTTACAAGTCTGTGACATCTGTTACCACTTACCTATCTGCATTCTGGCTCCCCAAATGGTTGCTACCATTTCTTCTCGTCACTTTCTTTGGCCTATTGGGTTTTTGCCATGTATGTGTTTACTTTCTTGTTATTTTAGAAATGTTACAGGTAGAATTATAGTTAAATAAATGTATGTACTTAGATATGTTCAATCTGTGATCTTTAACTGAAAGACTTTCTGTTTGTTTTCTAAGCCTGATTATTGGGACTCCTCTGACTCTCCGAATCAACCAATTCCCAACTAGTCAAATTCTTTCTTATTTAAGCAGAGCTTGTTTTTGTTGTTAGTAAGCAAGAATCTTGACTGGTATCCAAATTCTTATATTTTTATGCCTACCAGAAGGTCATATCATTTTATATGTACAATTTCATTCACTATTGTCAGAGTTTAAATTCCTAGGCTGCGGTGCCTAAAGTTTAGATGTCACTTAGCAAAATGTGTGTGTGTGTGTGTGTGTGTGTGTATGGACACAATTGCTTTTCTCTGTTTATTGAGATTTAACTGTTAGACCTCTCCCAAATACAGTTTGGAAGAGTAATATTCTTCTATTTTCTTTTTCTTTTCCTATCACTACATACTCACGGACTCTACCATTCACTATTGTCAGTTCAGATTGAGGGTAATACTGTTGATATCAGTGATACTGTTGATTTTTGTCTTAGGAATCTTCTATCAAAAGTACACAAGTGGGATGTGGAGAGTAGGTTGCTCAGCGGGCTCTTGGGCATGGTCTGTGGCGGGGTGTCTCTTACCTTGTTTTCTCTGGACAAACAGGTAGTGTAAGGCTTTGTAGTTACCTCGTGGCTGCAAGGAGATAACCATTCTGGAATTTCTGGGAGAAAAAAACGTCGAAAGAGAATGCATCAATGCAACAGAAAGTTACAAAGTTTTGGTCAGCAAATCTTACTGACCTGGGAACTTGAAACATAAGAGAACTATAAAACCGCATTTTTGCTTATGGAGCCAGTTACACTACAAAATGAAGGATTTAAACATACAAGAATAATTTTGAATCTGAGTAATGTACTCTATTTTCCTTTATTTTATTGAATCAGTGCTTGTTCTAAATTTGGCCTTTTGGGGAGGCCCATACAGCCTTCTTAGATTTACACTTAGTTTCTCTCTGCATTACTACATTGGGGTGAAAATAAGCAAATGTACCTGCTGATGTTTCTTCTTGACTTGGTGTTAGTATTTGATTTTGTTTCACTTTTGTCCTTTCTCCTTCCTTTCCTCCTTCACTACCTCCATCCCTCCTTCTATCCTTCCCTTCGTCCCTCTTTCCTCCCTTCCTTCTTTCTTTCTTTCCATCCTTATTCAAATAAGCTTCTTTCAAAAATGTGGTACATTTTTGAGTATACTCAAACTACTAATTTTGAGTATACATCCAATAGATATTTTTTCATTATTATTGCAGATGTCATAGATATCATCTATAATCTGTCAAAACCAATGCCCTTCTCAAAAGATGAGATTTCAATAATTTAGTACCCAATAATTATAAATATTATTTCTATAGATTCCTCTACTTCATCATGTACATGAGAATAGAATAATTAGTAATTCTCCCTACATAAAACATCACAAGGATATACTTAATGGTATTCTTAGGAGGTATTCTTACCCCCATATTCTTCAGGCTGAAAATATACCCAAAGTTCTGAATCTCCTAATTAAAATTTTGTAGGGCAATGAAAAGAGCTAGCAAATGAAAGAAGCTTACATTACTTGCCTTCCTTTCCTATAGTGTAAGGAATGTATTAGTTTAGAATCATTAAGTGGTTAAGCCACAGAAAATAGGACCTAAATTGGTTTGACAAAAAAAAAAAGGAAATTTATGGATACACATAAGTAGAAAGTCAAAGAGAATTGTAGGCTTCAGGCACAGATTAATGCTAGAGTCCAAATAATGCCACCAGGATACTGATGTCTTTTCTTTATCTCTGGACTCCATTTCTGTTGAGTTGTCTACCTTCTACGATAAGTTCTCCCCCCATAGTAGCAACTCCAGATCACTATCCTCTCAGGTTCATTGTTCAGTGAGAATGGAAGGTGAAATAGCTTCTGGGTGGCTCATAGGCTCTGGCAGGGTCATTTGCCTGTACCCTAGTCACTCATCGCAGCCAGGGGTGGGTAATGTTCTAACTGGGTGAGGTCTACATCTCAGGTTTGTTTCCAGAGAATACAGAATGGTCAGTTCCACTAACAACCACATGGATTAAGCATAAAGGAAGGCTGATTTCCAGAATTAATTAGGGTTTAGTACTTGGGAGAAGAATAAATGGATAACGAGTGGCAACAAGAAACAGTGAATTTTGGAAGAAAACTGTCTTTGCAATTCAGTTTTGCCCTCTCTGCTTGATCTAAACCCTTACATCACTCCCTTTCCCTATACTGTATGGCCAGGCTAACTTGGCCCTGTTTGAAGATTCAGTTTCAGGCCAAGATCAGTCCTATGAGGACTCTCATCACTTCTCCCATTATTTCTACTAGTGAGTGCCATTTATTATCTGCTCAAGCCAGATAGTAAATTAGTCTTTAAACATAAATTATCTCTAATTCCCACAATAATACTGTAAAATAGGTAATATTACATGCTATTTGCAGGTGAGGAAGCTAAAACTGAGAAACTTATGTATATGAACTTGCATATAATTTTACAATATTTTGCTGAGATTCCAACCAAAATCAGACTCACTTCAGAGCTCATAGCCTGGCTTAATGTTCTGGAACTTGGTAGTAAATTCAAATGTGTAGATGATCTACTGTTCCCCTTGAAACTGAAATTCTGCCTTGTGTCCTTTATTTGAGTCCTTTCTTGGTGATTTGCTACGTATACCATTCTCTCTAGACCTAGATTCTAAATTTATTATTTCTGTAAGTTTACCTCTGCATATATCTTATTCAGGGGATAGATTCCTTGTCCCCTAACTCCACCACAGAAGGTGGAGTCCTGCTGGTTCCTGGCTAACTTTTTTGAAGCCTCTAAGTTAAATATCCAAGTATCACTCCCCTGCTCACCTGGGATTCCCATGATTCTGCTCTGATTATTCACTAGGAACATGGTCCAAGTGGCAGCAGAGCACAGTGGTTAAGAGCAAAGATTATGAAGTCTTCCTGCCAGGATTCAAAATTCAACCACGCCAACTGCACAACAGGATAATAATACTGGCCTCGAAGAGTTTTTATGAGCCCATAAGCTAATCCATGCAAGATAAGCAAAGCACGGGGCCTGCTGTAATGTGCCCAATAAATGGGAAATAATATTATTGTTATTATTATTGGATCATTTCTTTAGCAATCTATATATGGCCCTTCAGAAATAACAATGTCAGCTAAGCCAAGGCTGCTCCTGGAGACTTGGCACACAGCTGAACTCTAGACACTCATGTGTCTCATCTTGGAGTTGTGCTCTAAGGCATGCTCAGCTGTGTCCTAGAGTAAAACTGGTTACTTTAATGTGTTTTTAAAAAGTAAGTTAATTATTTTTTTTTCTTCTTGGGGAAAAAATGTTTTTCTCACTTTTCTTTCTTTCAAAAAGCATTATTTTTCCCTCTCTAAATTTTTTATTCTCTTTGGAAGTTAAGGAACCCATGAGGAGATATTTGGGATAACAAAGTAACAGCCAATACTAATGGGTCAGGCACTTTATTTTCTTGGCCTCATTTTATCCCCTCAGTAACATTAGGAGGTCGGTACTGCTGTTTATCCCCATTGTAGGGTAGGGAGAGGCAAAGTTATACAATGTATCCAAAATGTAAAAAAAAAAAATATTTTGTCGGATGGAGGGCAGGCGGGAGGGGGGAGAAAACAAAAAACAAAAAACAAAAAACAAGGCCCAGAGAGAAGTAACTATCCAGTCATGTGTTCCAGTGTCATTATTTCCTGATACTGAAGCTCATGTGTTCAGGCATTATGCTATTGTGCTTACTACCATTCTGGAACAGCCTTGCAAATACATTTAGGTGTTTCTAGAATCAGTCATGAGATCAAAAACACACTGTTTTCCCCACAAACGTGGAACCTTCAATCAGTAATGAGTTTCTGAGTCCCTGACAATCTGTTATTAGAGTCTTTTAATTAAAATTTTTTGTTTGTTTATTTTGGTAATTTATATTTTGAAAAAAATTCTAATTTACAGATAAGTTTCAAGAATAATTCAAAGAATTTCCATTTCCCTTAACCCAGATTTTCCAGTTGTTAATATTTTAACATATTTAATCATTCATACTCTATGTTATATATACAAATTATTTTTTGAGCTATTTGAGAATAACTTGTAGACTTGATGCCTCTTTCCCCTATATAGCCAAACATTACATATTTCCTAAAAAATGAGGATATTCTTTTATATAACCTATTATAATTATTAAAATCAGGAAGTTAATATTGGTATAGCTTAGTTTTCTAGTCTATAGACTTTATTCAAATTTTGCTGACTTACCAATAATGCCCTTTATAGAAAAAAGTCTGATGCATGTAATAATCCAAGATAGCATGGTAAATTGTGTTTCTTAGAACCTGGAACAACTTTCCCTTTTCAATTTTTGTCTTTCATGACCTAGATATTTTTGAAGAACATAAACAGGCTAGTTATTTTGTAAAAGGTCCTTATATTTGGCTTTGTATGCTGTTTTCCCAGGATTCTATTCAACTTATGCATTTTTAGTAGAAATACCACAGAATTGAGGGTATGTCATTATCTGTGATTTTTATCATGGGACATATAAATACTAAGTTCTTTCATTACTGGGAAGAGGGTAAAGATGGGGGTGGGGTGTTAATTTTGATCATTTAGTTAAGATGGTATCTGTCAGTTTCTCTACTATAAAGTTATTATATCTCTTTGTAATTATTAAAAACTTTGGGGACATAAATTGAGACTATGCAGATATCTTGTTTTTTCACAATTTTACCTACAACTGTAGGAATTCATTGATAATTCTTGGCTGAATAAATTTTTACCATGATGTTTGCGAAATGATATTATTTTCTAATTGCATTTTTTCTTCTACACTTATTAGTTGACATTATAACCATGTGAAAGGGTACTTTTTCTTTGTTTATATCCACATGGATGCCTGGATTATTATTTTATTTAATGAGCTGTATTCCTTTACTACCATTAGTTATTTAATTCTCAAATTTTTCCATATTTAGTCAGCAGATGCTCCTTTAAGCTAGCTCCTGGGTCTTTCTGATATGTCCTCCATTCTTTGAGCCCATTCTTAATCTCTGGATAATAACAGGCTTAAGGACCAGCTTCTACTTTTCCTGCTTTATACCTGAAACCAGGCATTGCTCTGTGGATTCCTTTAATAGAGAATGATATTTGAAACCAAGGTTTGGGCACTAGAGCTAGCATATTTTATAAAGGTCTCTTGATAAAGGTCTCCTGATAAAGGTGGATGATAAAGGTACAAGTGGCTGTTCACAGTGGCCTGATAATGAGAGCAAATGAGATTATAGGAGGTTGAATGGAGAAGTCTTTAATCAGTCTTGATATCTGAAGGAAGTCTTACATGGGAACTCCCCAACGTGTAAATGTCCTGCTTTTGTATGTCTTGTGTAACGCAAATGCTTTCCAAGGCTTCACTAGCATATTCCTATAATGTGGCCACAAAAACTTTAAAACCTCAAATTTCTTGCTTTTGTTCCTGTCTAATTACCAAGTTCTACAGCCAGCCACCAAAATTCCCACCCTCAAGTATACCTGGCAGTCATGGAAGGGGAGGGTTGGGAGTAAAATCATGTATTCATACACACATCCACCAGTGATAGTCACTGCATGCTGCTTTCTCACACCCTTTATTCCTCTCATACCCCAGCTACCTCTTGAAGTTGTCTTCTCTTCACAAATTTATTTGAGATAACTATATGCTGATGATTACCTGATTAAAGTACTAATGGTTTGACCAAAGATATCCTTAAAGTGCTAGAACCATACTAGGATACAGGTTGAAGTAGGGAAAATAACCGTTTCCCCCATCTTTGGTTGTACTTTGTTTCCTGAATTGCAAGCAGCAGAGTCATTGCTCACAGGCTCATAATGCTTCTCCTAAAAACAGATCTTTCAGCTTCTAGTCCTAAATCCTTTCTCCACAGGAACTGGAAACTTATCCAAGAGACTGAGGAGAGAACAGACAGCATTTTATTCCTTCCATCTGTTCCCAACTTTCCTCTGAGGGTCCTGTGTCTATACAAACACAGAACCAAACAACAGATTCCCTAACACAAGGTTTCTCAACAATGACACCATTGACATTTGAGGCTGCATAATTTTTTGTTTTGAAGGGCTGTCTTGTGCATTGTAGAATATTGAGGAGCATCTCTGTCCTCTACTCACTACTCCCAAATAGTACCACTTCCTACTTTTGACAACCAGAAATATCTCTAGACATTGTCAAGTGTCCCTTGGATGTGGGGGGCAAAATCATTCCAGATAAGAGGCAATGCCTTAGAGCCACACTTCACCCTGTATATTGGTTTGCAAAGAGATGCTCAAGAATCCTGGGCCACTCATGCCATAGACAGGCACTTGCTTCTCCCGTTGGGTGTCCAAAGAAGTCAGCCCCTTTTAGTCCTACTTTCCTTTTTGGCCATCAGTTCTCTTCTTCCTTTCTTTTAATCATTTCAGATGCTGTAGCTAACTTCTCAACCTCTCAATTTCTGGACTATTTCAGAGTCCATTCAAAGTGTCAAACAAAAGAAAAAGGAAAGTCCTGGTATGTGCTATTGCTTTTCTGACCCTCTGTTCCCCAAACCCCATCCCAATGCTAGCTGATTTCTCTCAGCTTCCTCTCACTCATGGGTAAATCCCCATACTTCCTCTCACTCATTCATTTTCTCAGTGGTTATACCTCAATGTTCACCTGATGATTCACCATTAGCATCTATGGTCACTCACAGGCACTTTTATTGTTCTCTATAGCACCTTGGGAAGAAAGAGGCAAAGGGCTGTCTTTCACTTTTCAACTGTTCTTCTTTTTTATTTCTTTGCTAGAAATAAAAAATCTCAAAGGAGGTTAACATTGAAAGCAAATGGTTTTTTGCAGCCTTGGGTTGGAATACTGGCAATAATTACTGGCTATGTAACCTTGAGCAAGTTACTTCACTTTTCTGTGCTTCCTCATCTGTATAGTAGAGATAATAAACTCTGCCTCATAGGGTTGTTATGAGCAACCAACTGTTTATTAAATCTATCATCTATTAATCATGTATGTATCTATCTCATATAGCTACATCTGTTTACCTATAACTAGAATCACATATCTATTGCTATCTTTTTCTATATTTATATTCTTATTTCCTTATCTCTCTACATGGTAAATGTTTCATTAATGACATTAATATAATGCTAATAATAATAGAGGGAAATCAGCATTTGATATAACTATATAAGCAATATTCTTTTTCTCATGTTCTTCTTTTCATAAAACTTCATGAAATCCACTTCTTAAAAAAATAGAAAACCTACAAAATGGAAGAAAATATTTGCAAACCAGACATATGAGTAAGAGTTGATATCCAGAGTATATAAGGAACTCAAACAACTCATTATCAAGAAAATAACTTGATTATAAAATGGACAAATGACCTAAATAGACATTTCTAAAAAGAAGACTTACACATGGCCAACAGGTATATGAAAAATGCTCAACATCATTAGTAATCAGAAAATATGTAAATTAAAACAATAATCAAATATTACTTCACACCTGGTAGAATGGCTATTATCAAAAAGATGAAAGATAATGAGTATTGGCAAGGATATTAAGGGGAAAAAAACCCTGTACACTGTTGGTGGGAATATAAATAGCACAGTTATTATGGAAACCAGTATGGAGGTTCCTCAAGAAACTAAAATAAAACTACCATATACTCCAGCAATCTCACTGCTAGGTTCATAGGCAAAGGAAATGAAATCAGTGTGTACAAGAGATATTTGCACTTGCATGTGCATTGAAGCATTATTTACAGTAGCAAAGAAATGGAGTCAACTTAACTGTCCATGAATGGATGAATGAATTTTTTAAAATGTATATGTACACAGTGGAATACTATTCAGCCTTCAAAAAGAAGGGAATCTTGTCATTTTTGACAACATAGATGAACCTGGCGTTCATTATGTTAAGAGAAATAGGCCAGGTATAAAAAGAATCATATTTCATTTTCTCACTGCCATGTGAAATCTAAGAAAGTTGAACTCACAGAAGCTAAAAGTGGAATCATGCTTACCAGGGATGGGTGTTGGAGGGATTCGAGATATGTTGGTCAAAGAATACAAAATTTCTATTAGACAGGAGAAATAAGTTCAAGAGATGCATTATACAACATGGTGAAAAAATAAAAAAAATTAGAAATCTGAACTTTATTTAGAAAGGCCTTAGAGATATTCTCTTTGAGACTTCTGGAGGTATTGGACGTTTTTCTGTTATATTAATAGAAGTGTGCCATAAATCGAAATGCTAACAGTTGAAGGTTAAAAATTTATCTTCCATTCTATCAAAAGTGCTTGAATTAGTGATTCTGGAAACTTCTGAACTTAAAATTCGGTAGATATAAATTCATGTTTCACTTGGTGGGGATATAGAATTTCTTCTAGTGCCATGTAAAGTTCTGTTTGGATCTCTTTGGAGTCTTCTTTCAGTGGTGAGTTCTCTGAATGCCTGTAAGCTGTTTGTTCTACGTATTACTTATTTATAACACATGGGTTATGACTCCTGTTCAGTAGTCCACTTGTCTGAGTTTAAATCCTGCTTTAACAAGACATTGAGGATTTAATTTAATCCCCCATTAATCACTTTCCTTATCTGTAAAACAAATAATCATATCTAGCTCATAAAATTTTACGAGGATTAAACAAGTTAATATATATAAAGTCCTTAACATATAGAAAATACTCATTAATTTATTTACTATGAATTTTATTTTCTTAGAGAATTTTTACCATGACAAAGAGAAATCAAACTTTAGTGTATGCATACTGTACATGTACTGAGTATATATTTTTAATATATTTATTATTTGTTATAAATGATTTATATCAACTCAATCAAGTTGGAAATTTCCCCACTTTTCTGGGTTGGATATAGGAACACTTCGAATAAGAAAGAAAAATTTATTCTTCACATATATTTTTTACATTTTCAGTTATTATAGGCATATAATAGTTGTATATCTTTATAGGGTACATATGATGTTTTGACACAGGCATACAGTGTGAATAAATCAAATCAGCGTAATTGGGGCATCCATCACCTCAGGCATTTAACATTTGTGTTAGGTATATTCCAATTTCACTCTTTACATTTTATTTCAAAGTATGCCCTAACGTATTGTTGGTTACAGTCAGTTTTTTGTGCTATTAAATATTGTTCATTCTATTTAACTAACTATATTTTTGTACCCATTAACCATCCTCACTTTATTCCCCCCTCCCTGCTACCCTTCCCAGTGTTTGGTAGCCATCATTCTACTATCTGTCTTCATGAGATCAATTGTTTTTAATATTTAGCTCACATATGAGTGAGAATATGTGAGATTTGTCTTCCTGTGTTTGGTTTATTTCCCTTAACATAATGTTCTCCAGTTCCATCCATGTTGTTTCAAATGGCAGGATTTCATACTTTTTTGTGGCCATGTAATATTCGTTTGTGTATATCTACCACAATTTCTTTATCCATTCATCCATTGATGGACACTTAGGTTGATTCCATATCTTACCTATCATGAATAGTGTTGCATTAGAAATGGGAGTGTAGATATCTTTTTGATATACTGAATTCCCATCCTTTGGATATGTGCCCAGCAGTGGGATTGCTGGCTCATAAGGTAGTTCTATTCTCAGTGTTTTGAGGAACCTCCATACTATTTTCTGCAGTGGTTGCACTTTTTATTAATACATTCCCCCCAACAGTGTATGAGGGTTACCCTTTGTCCACATCCTCACCAGCATTCATTACTGCCCATCTCTTTGATAAACGCCATTTTAACTGGGGTGAGATGATATCTCATTGTAGTTTTGATTTGCACTTTTCTGATGACTAATGATGTTGAGCATTTTTTATATACCTATTGGCCATTTGTATGTCTTATTTTCAGAAATGTCTATTCAGATATTTTGCCCATTTTTAATTGCATTATTTTTTCCTATCAAGTTGTTGGAGCTCCTTATATATTCTAGTTATTAATCCCTTGTCAGATGGGTAGTTTGCAAATATTTTCTCCCATTCTGTGGGCTATCTCTTACCTTTGTTGATTGTTTCTTTTGCTATGTAGAAGTTTTTTAGCTTGATGTGATCCCATTTGTCCAATTCTGCTTTGGTTGCTTGTGCTTTGAGGGTATTAACCAAGAAGTCTTTGCCAAGACCAATGTCCTGAAACATTTCCCTAATGTTTTCTTTTAGTAGTTTCATAGAGTTAGGTCTTAGATTTAAGTCTTTAATTCATTTTGATTTTATTTGTGTATATAGTGAGCAATAATGGTCTAATTTCATTTTTTTGCATGGGAATATCCAGTTTTCCCAGCACCATTTAGTGAAGAGACTGTCCTTTCTCCATTGTATATTCTTTGCACCTTTGTCAAAGATAAGTTCACTGTGGATGTGTGGATTTATTTCTGGGTTCTCTATTCTGTTCCATTAGTCTATATGTCTGTTTTCATGCCAGTTACATGCTGTTTTGGTTACTACAACTCTGTAATATAATTTGAAGTCAGGTAATGTGATTCCTCCAGTTCTGTTCTTTTGGCTCAGGCTGACTTTGGCTATTCTGAGTCTTTTGTGGTTCCATATAGATTTTAGGATTATTTTTTCTATTTCTGTGAAGAATGTCATTGCTATTTTGATTGAATCCTATAGACTGCTTTGAGTATTATGGACATTTTAAGAATATTGATTCTTCCAATCCATGAGCATGGAATATATTTCTATTTTTGTGTCTTCTTCACCTTTTTTCATCAATGTTTTATAGTTTTATTATACAGCTCTTTCACTTCTTTGGTTAAGTTTATTCCTAGGTATTTTTATTTTATTTTATTTTTAGCTATTGTAAAAGAGATTTCTTTTTTGGTTTCTTTTTCAGATTGTTTACTGTTGGCATGTACAAATGCTACTGATTTTTGTATATTGATTTTATATCCTGCAATTTTATTGAATTTATCGGTTCTAATAGTTTTATGTTGTGTCTTTAGGGTTCTGTATATGTAAGATCACATCATCTGCAAACAAGGATAATTTGATTTCTTCCTTTCCAATTTGTATGTCTTTTATTTCTTTCTCCTGTCTGATTGCTTTAGCTAGAACTCCCAGTACTATGCTGAATAACAGTATTAAAAGTAGGTATCCTTGTCTTGTTCCAGATTTGAGAAGAAAGGCTTTCACATATATTTTTGAGTAGACATTGAACTATTTTTGGGATTGCTTAGATCTCTTTGGATAAGGAACATCTGAGAAAAACCTATGTGATATCTCTGACTAAACTGCTTTTAATTATGCCAGCGATAACATTCCTCTGCTCCATGATTCAATAATCATTTGATCAGTGAATGAAAGCCCCTCATGTAAAATGTCTGTAAACTTCAGCAAGTACTGGATAAATACCCTAAATGTGACAGACATCTCATATTATTGCTATATATAGCAAATATTATTGGACTTAATGTCAGATGAGGCACCAAACTGTGACTGAATTAGTGTCTTTTATAATCAATGTTGTATAAAATTTGTTTACATAACACAAAAGAAAGAAAACAAATTTTTTGTTGTTTGTTTTCTCTTTCTCAGTTCAAACAAATGTCTCTGGTACTCATCTTATATTCAGGATGTGCATTTTTGTGCCTCAAAAGAATTCACTAGAGCTGCAGTCCCAACCCCTGGGCCATAGGGCTCTGCTGTGCCTCCTCTCCCCCAATTTGTGGAAAAATTGTCTTCCATGAAATCAGTCCCTGGTGTCAAAAAGGTTGGGGACTGTTGCATTAGAGTACCATAGTTGATTTTTTGAGCATAGCACCATTTACCCGAGATTAAAGTCATATCAGGAATGCTCTTGTGGTGTCAGAGAGATTATTATCTTCCATTATGATACTCTTCTATGATCTTCTACCTTGATTTCTTGGCATGTGAATAAATACCAATGAATTACCATGGAACACTCAGTCTTTGTTCTATGTCTTATAGGTCGGGTTTGTACCAATGCCTGGAAATGACAGAAGTTACACATTTCTCTAGCAAGTGATTATTGAAATAATATTTGTATCAAATATAAACTGCCATTGTTGGGCATCTACCCAAAAGAGCATAAGTCATTCTATTATAAAGACATC
>VBSM01001681.1:12399913-12444089 GCA_008086735.1 Cheirogaleus medius | reverse complement strand
AGCTCAATCCAGGATAATATAAGTGGTGCTAGCTCGCTGTCGTTTCTTAGAATTTAGTGATATTCCATTTTAAACACATACCAAATTTTAATAATCCACTCATGAGTTGACGGACACTTGGGTTGTTTCCACATACTTGCAATAGGGAATTGTGCTGCTATACATTCGGGTGCATGTGTCTTTATAATAGAATGTCTTATGCTCTTTTGGGTACATGCCTAATAGTGCTATTGCTGGGTCGAATGGTAGTTCTATTTTTAGCACTTTGAGATATCTCCAAATTCTTTTCCACAAAGGTTGCACTAATTTGCAGTCCCACCAGCAGTGTAAGAGTGTTCCTGTCTCTCCACATCCTCGCCAGCATTTGTTGTTTTGGGATTTCTTGATACAGGCCAATCACACTGGGGTTAGATGATATCTCACTGTGGTTTTGATTTGCATTTCTCTAATGATTAGCGATGCTGAGCATTTTTTTATATGTTTGCTGGCTATTATTCTGTCTTCTTTGCAAAAGTTTCTGTTCATTTCTGTTGCCTATTTCTTGATGAGGTTGTTTGATTTTTTCTTGTTAATTCTTTTGAGTTCTAGATAGATCCTTGTTATCAGACCTTTATCGGAAGTGTAGAGGGCAAATATTTTCTCCCATTCTGTAGGTTGTCTATTTGCTCTAATGATAGTTTCCTTGGGTGTGCAGAAGCTTTTTAATTTGATCAGATCCCATTTGTTTATTTTTGTTGCTGCAGTGATTGCTTTGGGGGTCTTCTTCAAGAATTCTTTGCTAGGCCAATGTCTGAAAGGGTTTTCTCAACCTCTTCTTCTAAGATTCTTAAAGTTTCATGCCTTAGGTTTAAATCTGTTATCCATCTTGAGTGGATTCTTGTGAGAGGTGAGAGGTAGGGATCCTGATTCATTCGTCTGCATGTAGATATCCAGTTTTCCAAGCGCCATTTATTGAAGAGAGATTCTTTTCCCCATTGTATATTTTTGTCTGCTTTATCAAAGATTAGGTTACCGTATGCAGATGGTTTCATCTCTGGAATCTTAGTCTTATTCCAAATATCGATGCTTCTGTTCTTGTGCCAGTCGAGGCTGATTTAATTATTATTGCTTTATAGTACAGCTTGAAGTCAGGAAGACTGATGCCTCCCAGTTTGTTCTTTTTACTTAAGAATGCTTTGGCTATACGAGGTTTTTTCTGGTTCCATACAAAGTGAAGAATTATTTTTTCTAGGTCTGTAAAGAATGATGGTGGTACTTTGATGGGGATTGCATTAATTCTGTAGATGACTTTAGGTAATATTGACATTTTAATATGAATTATTGAGATAAATATCACTTAGTCATGATACATTATACTTTTTTACATTGTTATATTCAAATTTCTAAAATTTTGCTTAGAATTTTCATATTTATGATCAGGAGGGATATTGGTCTAAAGTTTTATTTGTAATTTCTTTGGTCTTAGTATCAGGACAATGCTGGCCTTATAGAATATATTAAGGATAATTTTTTTCTGCTTTAATTTTCTAAAAGAATTTGTGTAGACTTTGTAATATTTTCTCATTAAATGGAAAAATACATAAGTAAGGCATACTGGCCTACAGTTCTCTTTTTAAACTACAAATTGAATTTCTTTAATAGACATAGAGCTATTCAGGTTATCTATTTCTCTTTGAGAACAATGAGAACTTGTATCTTTCAAAAATGTGCCCTTTTCATCTAAGTTGTCAAATTTATAGACATGAAGTTGTTTATAATAATAATCCTTTTAATGTCTTTTTAGTCTGAGTCAAAGACTCTCTTTCATTCCTGATATCAATAATTTGTGTCCTATCCCCCCCTTTATTTTCCTGATCAGTCTAGACATTTATTAATGTTAGTGATCTTCTTAAAGAACCAGCTTTTAATTTAATATTTTTTGCTATTGTTTTCCTATTTTCTATTTCATTGATTTCTACTTTGATCTTTATTATTGTCTTCTGTTCACTTTGGTATCATTTGTTCCTCTTGTTCTTCTTTTTCTAGTTTCTTAAGATATAAAATTAAGTCATTAATCTGAGATCTGAGATCTTTCTTCTTTATTAATATGGGAGTTTATTGCTATAAAGTTTCTTATAAGTACTTATAAGTACAGAATAAGTGGCATCCCACAAATTCTGATATATTGTATTTTATTTTCATTCAATTCAAAATATTTTCTAATTTCTCATTGATTGCCTTTTGGACCATTATTTAGAAGTCTGTTGTTTAGTTCTCATATATTGGGAGGTTTTCCAGACATCTTTATGTTATTGATATCTAATTTGTTCCATTTTGGTCAAAGGACATGCCTTATATGACTTGAATCATTGGTGGTTTGCTTTATGTTTCAGAATATGTTGGTAAATGTTCCATGTGATCTTAAAAAGAATCTATATTCTGCTGTTGTTGGGTAGAACGTATATTTATAGTCAATTAGATCAAGTTGGTTGACAATATTATTTCAGTTTACTATATCTTTACCTATTTTATTTCTACTTGTTCTATCACTTATTGAGCAAAGGCATAGAAATCTGTAACTGTAATTGTGGATTTGTCTATTTCTGCTTGCAGTTCAACCAATTCATGCTTTTTGAAGCTCTATTATTAGGTACATAATATTCAGAATTGCTATGAACTTTTGATGACTTGACCTTCAAATATCCCTAATAATATCTTTTGTTCCAAAGTCTACTTTGTCTAATATTAACATAACCACTCCAGCTTTCTTGTGACTAGTGTTAGCACAGTGTTATAGGATTTTTTTTTTAATCATAAAGTCATTTCACCACTCTCTTCTTGTTCTTGCTTGCATTGTTTCTGATGAGAAATCTGCTGTCATCTTTGTCTCTCTTTCTCTCTGTATATACATTGTTTTACTTGGTCTGCTTTTAAATTGTTCTATTTCTCACTTGTCTTGAGTAATTTGATTATGATATGCTTTGTTCATGATTCTTGTGCTTGGGATTTGTCAAGTTCCTTAGATCTTCAAGTTGATAATTTTCATCAATTTTGGAAAATTTTCAGCCATATATTTTCTCAAATATTTTTGTCCTTCCTTTTCTTTTGAGGGGAATTCAAAGTTACATATATAATAATCTGCTTGAAGTTATCTCATAGTTCACTAAAGTTGGGTTAATTTTTAAAGTAAATTCTCTTTTCTCTATCTGGTTCAATTTAGATAGTTTTATTACCATATTTCCAACTTTGCTATTGTTTTCTTCTGTGATATTTAATTTCTTGTTACTCCCATCCAGTGCCTTTCCACCTCATACACTGTAGTTTATAGTTCTAGAAGTTCAATTTGTTTTTAAAAATATCTTTAATGTCTCCACTTAATGCTCTGAACATATAGTATACTATTATAATATTTCAATCTCTTTGTTAATGTTAACATTTGTGACAATAAGTCATTTTTATTTGATTATTTTTCTTATAATGGGCCATGTTTTTCTAATTCTTTGCATGGCAGGTAATCTTTGATGGCAGACATTACAAATTTTACATTGTTGGATGTTTAATATTTTTTTTATTTCTATAAATATTCTCCCACCTTTTTCTGGGGTAAGTTAAGTTACTTGAAAAAAGTTTTATCCTATCAGGTCTTGATTTTATGATTTTTTAGGTGGTTTTTCAGCAATGCCCAGTCTATAGATAGTTATTTCCCACAGCTGAGGCAAGACTTTCCTGACTGTACTAGCATGAATGCTGGATTTTTCCAATACGGTTTGTGGGAACAGGCACTGTTCCTAGTCCAGTGTGAGTGCAAGGCATTGTTTTATTTAATACTTTCAGATCACCCTTTTTCCAGGCCTTGAGTAATTTCCTGACACCTAATGTGTTGATTAGCACTTTGCTTAATAGTCAAGACCCTCTGCAGTTCTCTGGAGTTCTCTTTCAGTGCAGCTCTCTCCTCTTTTAAACTCTAGTTGTCCTGCCTTTCTCAGGCCCTAACCTCATATCCCTAACTCATTGAGGTCATCAGGTTCTGCCTGGATGACCCCTCACTGTGCCATAGCTTTGGAACTCTCTCATAGGACTCATCTTGTTTGTTTCCCATTTCTCAGGGATCACTGTCCTTTGTTACCTGAGGTCCAGATTTTGAAAATCATTGCTTCATATATTTTGTCTTAGTTGTTTTAAATGGGGGCATAGGTCTAGTTCCTGCTAATCCATATCTTTGTTGGAAGTAAAGGCCATGATTGGGGTTTGTATTTCAGACCTTTAATAAAGGTGGAGATAATCTACAAAGTAGACCATATAGGATTGGTTAGATGACACAAGGTCATCTTACATTAATATGAGCTGAGATTGATGGCTTGGCCTATTAATTTGAAAAATCTGCACTTTCCCTCTGAAATCATTATTTGATGGGATTATACCCAAACCCACCTGAGATTGCTCATGGCATGGTTTGCTGAAATCATTGAAGGAATTGGAGTGGGAAGGTGTTTTTTTTCTTAGTCTGTGGCCTTGAGAAGGTAGTTCAACCTTCTTTGTTCTTCCTGAGTAAATCATCAGATACATTACATCTTAATAGTCATTTGGAATTCACAATGAGACATGCTCTCATCTTGAGGACTTTGCTCTGGCATTTCCTTCTTCCTGGGATACTGTTTCCCTAAATATCCTTACAGCTACCAACTTTCCTTTCCATGTTTGAATCTTTGTTCAAGTGTCTGCTAAACGAGGTCTACCTTTACCACATTATTTAAAATTGCCTACTCCGTCCCCAACAGAACTTGAAATTCTGTCTCCCTCATTCTCTCTCTTTTTATATTTGTCATAGCTAATAATAAATCAAATGCATGTAAGGGTGGCTGTCTTTTCCTCTCAATTCTATTTATTTCATCTTTTGGGAGCTTTGTTTTTTCTGTAAGCCCTTGCCTCTGGGAAAACAAGTATAGATTGTTGATATTTCCTGTTTGAATACCTGAGTTGGTATCCAAAGATACTATTCTAAGCATCCAGCTTTCAGTCATTAATGAAATGATGAACAGGAATTTATTAAACCTTCATTATAAAGTCAATGTCCTGATCTACTCTCTTCTAGGTTTTGTTCTCCTCAATTAACTAAAAACAAACAAACAAACAAATAAACAAAACCCAACGACAACAAAACAGCATTGTGGTCTTTTTTTTTTTTTTTTTAACTTTTTATCAATATTCCTTTGCAGCAAATTTCCAGCCATGGGAATTTTACTGTTTATTTTCATTTCAATAATACAACATATTTCCATTTCCATTCCTATTAAATACATGTACATGTACATTCCTAGGGAGTAGGACCACTTCCTATACCTTTATCACCTGGTTTTCGATTGTCCTATTAAATTTAAGTTAGGAGACTTTCTGCTTCCAAAATATAAAAGCTTTCCAATTATATGTTATAACCTTAATTTTTCTACCTAATTTTCATGACTATTTTAAGTTTCATTGTTTTCTATTAGTAGTTCTTGATGCAGAAGATTTTATTCCTTAGTGTATATACTATCTGGGTTTATATGTTATCTGTGCAAAAAAACTTGTTTGCACAGGTTTAAGTTACATTTTATCTTCTATGTATCTAATACAACAAACACCACAATTTTGTACTACATTAAACATACTATATGTTAGCATATATACTCTTAAAATATATCATACCACATGTACTCTTAAAATATATTTTGTATTTTCATTGCTTTTTAATGGGTATCCTATTGATTTCATTATGAAAGAATTGTAATTAAAGAAAGTATGTAGATAATTTTTCCTATAAATTTTATTAAATTTAAAAATAGGTTTAACTTTGAGGTTTTAATATATATTATACATCTTATTTCAATAATAGATATCTAAAAACATCTGTTCTATATTTCATCAAAATTGTCTCTCCTTTAGAGATTTTTATTTTCTTCTACAAGATCAAGATCCCAGGAAGACTACAAAAGACTTTTTAATGAGAGACATGATTCAGATATTCTCAAGGGGGAGATGTAAAACAGTTTTAGCTATTAAAAGATAATATCAAAGAGAGCATAAGTGCATAACCTGAAAAATGGATCAATTAGGAATCTATTGTATCCTTGGGACAAAGAGCACTTCAATTAAAAAATTGAGACCATGGCTATTAATATTACTAAATGAAGACAAAAAAAGTCATGATACATTTTAATTTACTATTGTAATACCCAAGGGCCAACTTCAGCTAGCATATAAGGTTAAAATGTTCATTTCCTCATGACCACATGGATTCTCTAAAAGTGGCTTTGGTCATAAATGAACTTCATTCTTTTAAAGGGTTTTCTGGATTTGTTTAATCTCTGGCCTCCCTCCTGCATGACTGCTTGCTGGAGAAGAATAGAACATTCTCTTCTAAATATTATAATCAGTATGTGATATTGGTATATCTATGACGAATATATATCTTTGTATACTTTTTCAAAGAGTTCATTAGCTTACAGGAGATATTGTTACTTGACATCAAAAAATTCTGTTAACTCTATTTGCAAGGTAGATTGATAATCTGCCCACTTTTTATCACATCTGCTATTACCATACCAGTCTCAGATACCACCACCATTATTCCTGTGGACTACCCCAATAGCATTCTAGCTGGGTTCTCTGCTTTGTCCTTGTCCATTTATAGTCTGCTGTCACTGAAGAAGTCACAGTGATCTTTTTAAAGGTATGTACTATTCAGCTTTAAGAAACAATGGTGATATAGCACCTCTTGTATTTTCATGGATATAGCTGGAACCCATTCTACTAAGTGAAGTATCTCAAGAATGGAAAAACAAGCACCATATGTACTCGCCAGCAAATTGGTATTAACGGATCAACACCTAAGTGGACATATAGGAATAACATTTGTCGGGTGTTGGGCAGGTGGGAGGGGGGAGGAGGGGATGGATATATACAAACATAATGAGTGAGATGTGCAACGTTTGGGGGATGGTCATGCTTGAAGCTCTGCCTCGAGGGGGCAGAGGGGGCATGAGCAATATAGGTAACAGTAATATTTGTATCCCCATAATATGCTGAAATTAAAAAAAAATATTTAACAAAAAGGTATGTCCAATAATGTCTCCCTCTCCTCAGACTTTGAAGTAGCTCCTCATTTCATCCCTAATGAAAGCAAAGGTTACCTAGGATGCCCTACGAGTCTTTATGTGATCTAGCCTCTGGCTTCTTCTAAAATCTCTTACCCACACTCATTCAGTACTAACCACACTGGTCTTGCTCTTCTTTAACACACCAGGAATACTCCCATCCTCAGGACTGTGTACTGGTGTTTTCCTCTTCCTGGGATACTGTTTTCCTAAATATCCTCATAATTATCATCCCTACCTTCTACATTTGAATCTTTGTTCAAGTGTCTACTAAAAGAAGGCCTACTTTGACCACATTATTTAAAATTGCCTACACTTCCCCTATAGAACCACAAGTTGTCTCCTGCATTCTCTCTCTTTTTTTATTTGTCATAGTTAATAGTAAGTACTTAATTCATATTTGTTAAATGAATGAAGTAAATGCATCCAATTGTTTATCTCAGTGTCACTTGAAACCAATGGTTAGTTATTTAGCCAGGACAAAAGATTTATTTTATGGTTATGGGATAGATATTTCTTTTGCTAAGTATAATTTCTACATAAAGAAAGAAACCACTTTCTTTTGACTTCATTAGTACCATTTTAATCAAATACATTTATAAATAATGAATGTTGTATATCTTAGATTAAATCATGCATATATAGTATTTTTACTGTATAAGTAAATTTACTGATTTCATTGGATTGAGTGTATGCTAACTGATAAAACATTTATTTCTACCTCTTGCCACTGGTTAAAAGTATTTGTCTGCCCTTGGGTCAGGGTATGAACTCCATTTCAGCACATATGAGTCCGATTTCCTTCCAGTCTGAATGAGCCATAGAAATTCTTAATATCACAAAGCCTTGGTAGCTACTGCCTTTGTGTAGAAATGCTGGATGCAGTAGTTCCAAAGGAAAGAGAAATGGATTACATAGGTTGTAGTACTAACATTCTTTTTTTAGATTACATGTCTGTGTTTTAATGGGGCTAGATATCAATAGTGGGATCACATATTTGGTATCATGCCTAAAACTGTTTGAATATTACTTAATTGTATTTGATTTCTCTTGCTTAAAAGGAATTATTCCTAAACATATTCTTTGATGTATAGCAAAGAAAATGATTGTACTTCCATAAAATAATTTTAGGGTTTAATAATATTTCCTTGTATAAAATAATTTTTAAAGCAATTAAATTTACTAACATAGAAAACACTGAAAATATTTATCTACTGTTAGAAACATTTCTTACTTGTAAAGACATCAATGGCATTGAAAGTGAGTGAATTCTTAAAGTTTGTCTTACCAGGATTATTAATGCACATGTTTATTCCTCAGTGTTCCTATTAGGGAAGGAGGATTAGAGGATCTGAAAGCCATTAGAGATGTTCCTGAACCCTAATTTTAAGTGTAAAAATTGCTTTGTTTTTTCTCCATTCCAAAATGTAATGGTGATTATAGTATGGTGTCATATGCAATAAGAAAGTTATTAAAGAAACCCGATTTTTAAAAACACTTAGAATGCAGTGGCAACTAATTCTAGGTATGGAAATAAGAGTGTTTGTGAACAAATATAATTTTACTGTATCACATTAATTATTATTACCAGAGCATCTGGATGTCATTACAAATGCATTTGGAGCACCCTGGGCTTGTACTTTAAGGGTCACCTTATCAGTAACACTTCAATGCCTCACACTTCTTGATCCCATCTGTCTGAATAGTAGGAATTCTAGTATTTTTTGTATGTTGAATTCTAGTATGTTTTGCCCTCTATTTATTCAACAATTATTTATTTAGCACACATTCAATTTAGGTATCACTTAGAATTCCTACGTACCTTAAGTGTCCTCTAGGCAGTAGTTTCTTGGTGCTAAATAAGGTCACTTCTAGATGAATGCTGCCCAGCAGAACTTTCTATGATGATGGAAACATTCTATTTCTGTGCCATCCAATCTGGTAGCCACCACCACCATGTGGCTGCTGAGCAGTTGATGTGTGGCTGGCGTGACTGAGGAACTGAATTTTTAATTTTATTTAATTTCAAATAATGTAAATATAAATAGCCATGTTATGGATAGTGGCTACCATATTGGTTCAGGGTATTATTTTTTCTACAAGGTTAATAGATCCTACAAGAAGTCCGGGGAAGAATAGCTGTATTATCTCTCCATCAGTTATTAACTTCTGCTGGATTTGGGCCATTGTCTGTCCCCTTTGAAACTCCTAATCATTGTGCTGACTGTGGACCACTGCTTGCCATTGCATTATCTGTCAGCTCCTGAATCTCCAGGACTGCACACATACGTGATTGCTTATGCCAGTTTGACCCCTGTTGACCTTGGAAAATTTGGAGTCTAAACTCCCTCCTGCCATGACTTGTTATTTATTGCTGCCTCTTGTCTTTCCAAAGCTGTGTCACCTCTGGCCCGTCTGGAGAACTCAGGCCCCTGCTGCTATATGGCCAATTCTGTGGAAATTTTTAAAGGTACCCACTACATAATGCCACTCCACTACTATGTTCATAAAACTAATCAGAAAACCAGGTGGGTGAGTCATGTGTTCGGTTTATTCATAGGGTGTTGCCTGGATCCTGCCGCCCTCCCCAGTAGTTCCTGAGTGCTGGACCCTATCTCTTTATTCACGCTTACTTGTTGCAGATCCAGTTACCTTCATTCAAGCTAGAAGTGGATATAGGTGGGAGGCCTGTCTTGACACCAAATGCTTATCAAAAGATCCCTTCTTTACTTCCTTTTTCCTGTATCTTGCTGGTACGGTAATAGATATTTTTAGGAATAGGGCCTAAATATGTGGATTTGTGAGAGCAAACTCACTAGATTTTATGGTCCTGTGGACCTTTACTGAGTTGTCATGTCAGAGCTTTTTTTTCTTTGAGACAGAGTCTCGCTGTGTTGCCCAGGCTAGAGTGCTGTGGCGTCAGCCTAGCTCACAGCAACCTCAAACTCCTGGGCTCAAGGGATCCTTCTGCCTTAGACTCCAAAGTAGCTGGGACTACAGGCATGCGCCACCCTGCCTGGCTAATTTTTTCCTATATATTTTTAGTTGTCCAGCCAATTTCTCTCTATTTTTGGTAGAGACGGGGTCTCACTCTTGCTCAGGCTGGTCTCGAACTCCTAAGCTCAAAGGGTCTCACTCTTGCTCAGGCTGGTCTCGAACTCCTAAGCTCAAAGGATCCTCCTGCCTCAGCCTCCCAGTGTGCTAGTATTACAGGCGTGAGCCACTGCGGCTGGCCCATGTCAGAGCTTTTCAGGAGAGAATCTGTCCATGATATTTAAGTACTCTCTCCCTTTTCTAGCCAAAATTAAACAAAAACAAAATGTGTTAATTAAAGAATCTTTTATTTGTCTGTGTGTGTGTGTGTCCTGTCCCATAAGAGCATGGTCTCACAGCACTGCTACTTGACTCCAGAAGATGCAGCTCTTTCTCTTCCCCCGCGGCTTTCCTTCCTGAGGGTGTGTATGCATTGTGGTGGAAACAGCCGGTTTGAGGACTGGTCACACACACTCTCACACTGTTCTTGGAATCCTTTCCCTTGGAAACCCAACAAAATCTAGTTCGTTCTGTCAGATTTCTTCCTCTCCTACACGGTTCCCGTTTGCTTGCTGCTTTGTCAATGGCACCTCCCAAATCCCAATCTCTTTATATTTGTCTGAATCTACATTGTGAGCAAAGCTTAAGATCTTTCCCTTAGGGTTTGTAGGCCCCATATAAGTCATCGTGTATTGATAGGGGTTTAAAAATCCCTGAATTAGTTACAGAGCCCTGTCTGCCTAATGTATGGATGGACTTCTGACTGCAATTGTACTTAATTCTCACATGGTGGGATAGCAGGCTCCTCTGAGTCTCAGATTTGATTGAAGGAAGATATTCTAGTCTAAAAAATTTAAAACGAAAAATACAAGTTACACTATTCTCATTTCCCCCAAAACTTTAAAGTTAAAAAAAAATCACGTATGTCACTATCATAACATAAATCATAAATGTTCTAGTAAGAAAGAATATGACAGACCTGGATCATATGACTGTGCACCCAATGTGGTTACACTCTTCATTGTAAAGAAAGCCTCTTCAAGAGGCAGTTGAGTAAAGGGTAAAGCAAATACATTTACAAGATGCTTTCGTATGCTTTGACTTAATTCTGATGGAAACCCATTGAAGTCCACAGGAATGAAAAGACTGGGATTCAGAGAGAGTTCAAATAACTTGTTCAGTTTAGCTACGTTAAAAATAAGTTTTCCTAGTGGAAAATGTTCAAAAACACTCAGAAGGAAAAAATATGTAACTTTGTATTTTGTGGCCCTTATTGGCTTTTTATCCTGACCATAAACCTTCATGTTGGGTTTCTTTGCCATATTGTTGTTTAATGAGTTACTTAATTTGATTCTAAGACCCCTTCAGAAAAGTTCTGATAATTTGGCTGGAAGTCTCTTTCTTTACAATAATCTCTTTTTCTGTCTTTTTTTTTTTTAATTGAGAATTTAAAATGAAGGTAACAAATCAGAGAACCTAATTCAATGATGTCATAAGTCAAATTGTTAATGAAAAGTAGCTGCCTGACAGTCCCCACCCTTATGGCCTCAGGATGTAATTGTCACATTTGTTCTGCCACTTATTTTTTATTTTATTGAGAGATACTGGTTTATCAGGACTGCAAGAAGAAAATTCAAATTAAGTTCTGTTGAATTGTCTTTGCTCATTTCCCTTTATAGTTGTTGTTAACACAAATTGAATATGCGCCTGAGATAAAGGCAGAGCTCTGCTTCACCATTCTTGTCTGTCTGCTTGTCACCCTTACCGTTCTGGAGGATAGTGACGCCTTCTCCCTTTTGCTCCTTTGCAAACATGCCGGCTGATGGTGAACTGTGCTGATTTGTTTTCTCAGGCTCTGAGGTGTATGTAATGGAGTGAAGAAAAGAGGTAATGAAGAGTGTCCTTAAAACTGGCAGAAGAATTCCTCTTTCCCCTCCTCCTATTTCTACCACCCTGATCAATTGGGCATCATTTAATGCATACTTGCCTCAGGAATATTGCTGCTGCAGTAGAAGAAATATGTGCAGTAAAGGCAGGTGGTTTCTCTTGCCATAAAAAAAAGAGTTGTAAAATAATGACATTCCTGTCACTAAACTGTGGTGGGTATGTAGGCTCATGTGGAGCATATAAAATCACAACAATATTGAGGGGACAAATGTAGGGTGGGATAATGGAAAGGGTGCTAGAACAGGTGCCAGCCAAAGTATGTAACAGCATCTTGTAAATGTAAAATCTTGGGAAATCAGTTTATTTCTCTAAGTCACCATTTTTACACTGGCAGATAAAGCCAATAATGTTGGGTCTAGCAGACTCAGAGGACTTGTATGGGGAAGTACTTTAAAAACTATACAATACTGTAGAAAACTATTATTAAGGCAATTACAGTCACATTCAGGTTATCTCATTTAGAGAACAAAGAGATATTGAGTGTGCAGCATCCTTTATTTTATAATAATCTTTTAATTTGAAGGAACATAAATTTAATAAGTTAGATTCTTCCAGGGAATAAATTACATCTTGAGAATTAATTGGGCATTTTGGAAGCTACATAAATTTGAACAGTAATTTTCTAGATGAGGTTCTGGTGTTCTACTCAACGTGATACAGCTTATGAATTGGTCAACTTCCGATCAAGTCATAATTTATGTATGAGAAAATCTGGTGCAATAATTCAAACTCTTATAGTTAATTAGTCAGCAAAATGAATGTAGTGCTTTTTAAGTGTTGAAGATTGTGTTAGAAAGCAACGGGGCACAAAAGGATAGAGTTTGCTCCTAGTAAAAAATACATTCCTTCAGGGAAAAGGCTTAAATCATTTAAAAAGAAATAGATAAGAAAAAGGTAACTAATTTAATACTGAGGATATAAAAAATAAAGTAAAAATCAAGGTGAATTGAGGCTTGTCAAAAAAAGCATTTGAGAGGTTGCTTTTAAAATAATAATGTCTTCTCTGTTCTTTAGTATTACCACACAGGTTACTTGTACGTGAGATCTTCCTATAATTTATGTGATTTTGACATCTATTTACATATTTTCTAAATATAAAATTATCAGAAAGTCTAAGTCCAAACTATATTAACTATGTATTCATTGGTGAAATTTGACTTTAATTTTTCCCTTCTTCCATTAAAAGAGAATGTATACAACTTTGAAGTTGTATAAAATGCTTCCAGAATGAAGCCTGAGGGTAATATATAATATCACAAGTAATGAGAAAGAAAAATGCAACATTCCCTGGATAAAGTTACTTCCTGAAAGTCAGTTATCCACTTTTTAGCTCTAGCCTACTCTTGTAACCTAAGTATGCATACTGCCCAGGCAGCTTGTGTCTAAATGGAAATGTTTTGTAGGAATTACCAAGAACAGTGGGGGTAGTCTATCCTAAGCCTTGGGGAATGTTCACTGTCCAGAAGATAAAGCAGTGAATATTGAGACAGTAGTCAGGGTGGCAGATCCCCTGTTTCACGATGGTTCATCCTCTTAGTATCCGGTGTACAATGTTAGCTGAAACCAAGTACAAAGATTTACTCTCCCTTATGTTTCTCCGCTTTGTTGAGGGCACACAATGACATTAAAATTTACATCAACCAAACTTATTAAGTTTTGCCAAATTCTAAATGTGTGTTCTTTTTTTGTTGTTATTTGGATTAACAGACTTTATTCATAACTATACAGCAATAAAGATACTATATAGTAACAGAGGCATGCTATATATTTGTTTAATATTTAGGCAAATAATCATAGAATCTATCACAACTTTCCTTGACTTTCAAATGGTTATAATCTGTCTAATTTAATTGATACACCTTTAAGAATCCCTTATAATATTGGTAGAAAATTTTCAGAGTATATGGTTTGTAAAATTATAGTTTCTATTTTGTAACTAATTTTAATGTATGTTTATTTGATGTAACAAACTCTTTCATTACATACACATTATTAGTATGTTATACCTTTTACATTTTTCTTAAAAAATTAATTGTGAAACTATCCATACTTCCCAAAGAGATTTACAGCTTCAGTGCAATTCCCATCAAAATACCAATATCATTTTTCACAGATCTAGAAAAAATAATCTTAAACTTCATATGGAATTTAAAAAGATCATGAATAACCAAAGCAATTTTAAGCAAAAAGAACAAATCTTGAGGTATCATATTACCTGACTTCAATTTATACTACAAAGCTACAGTAAATGAAACAGCAAAGTACTATATAAAAGTAGAGACATAGACCAATGGAACAGAATAGAGAACCCAGAAATAAAACCATATAGCTATAACCAATTAATGTTTTACACTCAGACAAAAACATACACTGGGGAAAGGAAGCCCTATTTAATGAATGGTGCTGGGGAAATTGGATAGCCACATGCAGAAGAATGAAACAGGATCCTTACCTCTCACTATATATAAAATTAACTCAAGACATAATAAATACCTAAATGTAAGACATGAAACCATAAAAATTCTAGAATAAACCATAGAAAAAACTCTTCTAGACATCAGCCTAGGCAAAGAATTTATGGCTAAGACTCCAAAGGCAAATGCAGCAATAACAAATATAAATAAATGGGACTTAACTAAATTAAAAAATTTCTTCACATCCAGGGAAATAATCAACAGAGTAAATAGACAATCTACCAAATGGGAGAAAATATTCATAAATTATACATCCAACAAAGGGCTAATACCATGTTCCACAAACAACTAAAACAGATCAGCAAGAAAAAGGCAAATAACCACATTAAAAAGTGGACAAGAGACATGAACAGTGTTTTTTTCAAAAGAAGATATACAAATTGCCAACAGACATATAAAAAAATGCTCAACATCCCTGAATATGTGTTCTACGTGGTGTTTGAGAGATCTGTAATGACTATGCTTGGATTTCTATTAATAACTTACAGAAACTGAGATAATAAATGTTGTTTTAAGTGACTAGGTTTTAGGATCATTTGTTATACAACAATAGATAACCAATACAGATATTAAGAAGCATGTGAATACCTTCTTCTTAATACTGGTAACCTGTAGGATGAATCCTTGACTATTATTTTAGGTGCCTTTCAAAAATCATGCCACATTTACACATGTGTGCAATACTTTTGATACTCTTTTCAATACCCAAATCAGGTACAACTTAAAGCGAATAATTTTACTTAATTTCTGAATATGCTATACAGAGGATGACTAAGGCACCATGATAAATACTCCCTCAAAAAATGTCAATTTTTCTATCATTTTTGGAAGATAAATTGGTTTATAAATAGCATTAATTCTTCAGGTACTGTGCCATTTGCTTCTGTATATTATATCTTTTATTTCCTCCGACCATGCTATTGAGCACTATCATGCTTAGACATATGAAAATGAGGTCCAGAGATTTAAGTCTCTTACCTAACTCACACAGTTAATAAGTGTTAGTAGAGTAAGGATCTGAACCCAAAAATGAGTAGTTCTAAAGCTCATTAAGCTATTTGTGCTGTTCTAGGACAACTGTTTTACGGACTTCATAAAGTGCACCTCAGCAGAATGTCCAGGATGGTATAACATTCAGGATGGAGAAAATTCCTGGGGCACGTGCTGGTGAATTTCTGTATGTAACTGATTCAGGAGTGCCTTTCTTTATTAGAGGCTCAGAGTAGTCCTCAGTTTTCTTCCTTCAAGCATCACATATGCTCTTAGAGTTCAAGTAAATTAGCACAAAGGCTGGATCCAGATGGAATCATGCTGGATTCCTTGTCTAATTTAAGTCCTCAGTTCTTCTGAGAGTAATTTAGGAAATCTATTGACAGTTTCCTTCAGCCAGGCTGTTTTAATGCTAAAATCCTTTGTACTTTGATTTTTTTTCCTGGTGTGAACTAATTTTTTTTCCTTCCCAATAGATATTTGTACTCCCCCTTGCTGTGATGAATAAAATCTTCCCTGTGAAAAAGTTCTGCCTTAGATTCACATGACAACATCAGGGTATAGTATCATCTTGATCATGGATATGTTCAAGAACTCACAATATATCCAATCACTTGAGAAAATATAGAAATTGTGTTAAACATGATGTGGACCAATATTCACATTACACATTCAGTTGGTCTTATGTATTCTGAGAAACTTATACTTTCAGAATAATTTATGTAAACAATAATATCATACAATGGAACACAAAACTGCTGCTTTGTAAGACTTTTTAATGAAATTTTAAGGGGTCTAGTATCTGAGATTATTCCTTCCTTGTATGGAATAGACATTTTGCCTTTTGGAAATGGTAGGGAAGGCATGGGGCTGGTGTATCTGGTATATAGTACTATACAGAGTACCTTTCCAATATTCTGATCTTCACTTTCCTTCCTTCAAATATAAGGCACATTTTAGATTATCTGTTTACAAGCTTGTTTATTGCATGACTGTAGTATAAGCTACTTTTAAAATTTATCTGGCATATAAAGATACAGCCTTACTGCCTGGTGCTTTTTATGAGACATTATAAATGTTGCATTTATTTCAGTCAAGACACTTCACTGGGGAGCTGCATTTCACATGCAAGATGAGCCTGCAGTTCATCATTTATAGATCTCCAAAATTTCCAGGTTTAAACAGATGGTATGGATGAGGACTAGTAAATTAGGGTGAGAATTAAGGGTACAGAGCCCTAATATTAATCAAGAGGAGATATTCACAACTAGAAAACTGGAATAAAGTAAGGGAACCAGAAAACTTGCATTATCTTCTCTCCTATTCTTTGCTATTTTCTGAAACTAAAAGGTCCTATCTTACAAATGAATTTTCCTTTCTTTTGCTTGTGGATAATCATGCTAGAATATAGTTATTAAAATGACTACACATTGTTGTTTCATGGGATGACAAGGACTCTGAAAGAGAAGACGATTCTATATACAATTTGAGTGAGGAGTTTAAAAAAACCTAAGTAGGCAAGTTATAAATATTTTTATTTTGGAACACAGTTTTAAAAAACATCTAGTTTTGCAAGAGCTAAATCAGAAATATCAATGATGTCAATGTGAATTTATCACCTTTAAAAAGGTTTTCTAACTATGTTACTAAAATGATCTATAAAAAGTGTCACTTTGTTTTCCAATTTTATTTATTAATTTTTTATTTCAGAGTATTACCCGGGTACAAACGCTTTTAAACCACCATTAATCATGTGGAACAATTTGATTTGCACTCAAATTTTGGTGTCTAATACTGCCCTTTACCCAAAAAGAATCAGGGATCCTTGTGGCAAGGAATTGAGGATGAGCCAGGATGTTCTTATTGTTTCTGGAGATAAATAATATTAAACAACAACAACAACAACAAAAACTTGGGAGACCTTATTGAAATCACAAAGAAGCCAGGTTAAAAATATTATCATAGGTAAAGCTGTTATATTTTGAACATCACAAAGAAAACAATAATTCCTTAAAGCTATATATCCCTAATAATATTCAAAATAGACAAATAATAGGTATTTTTATGAAGGCATCCAAAACTTTTCAACATGTTATCATGAATGGTGTTTGTAATAATTTGAATGGGATACATACTACATTCAGGTTTTGCTAAATAGCTAAAGGTAAGATATCCTTGCAAAATTCTGTAATTTTCTATGGCACCTCATTGTTTTAAAAAGTATACTATCTCACATAAAATATCATCCAAGAGGTAAGGTAAGCTCCAATACCCATGTTACCAGACATACATATCTTTTGCTTGTCATTTGGTCACACACAGCATTGGCTTTCCTACAAGGCTGGTTGTTTCATGATCTGAGGGATACATAGCTTCCAGAAGTACTGGGAAGGAGGATTTGCTCTCCTTCAATATGCTTGGGACAACGTTAGCCCTGTGCTTACCTCTGGATCAGCAAGAGCCTCCAGGTGTCTGCTTTTGCTCTGATTGATGTAGATTTATTAGAAAATACCCTTGAATCTAAGAATCCGGCAGACTTCCCTGATTACCTGGACTGTCTGGGGGAATGAATTCCTGAACAAAATCAGATTTTATTAGGAACAAGGAAAAACAAAATGGATGGCTGAAAGGTAACTAAATATGGTCCAAGCCGTGAAGTGTTATGATTCTGGTTTGGAGTCAAAGGCTTTGAAAGTCAAATTAGGTAACATTATGTTGTGATAGAGGTTAAAGAATTGTGGAAATTATCATTAAAGACTCAGTAATAATTATGTAAGATGAAAACCTAACAACATCCAGGGTATATATAAAGCATGATTTGGAGGAAACGATATAAGCTTGGAGAAAACTCTTATTATGAGGGCACTAGCCATGATACATGCCACTTTTACTCAAATGACTCTGGAAGGCACTCAGTTGTCCGTTTCCCCAGTTACAGCCTTTCCATTGATTGCCCAAATTTGTAAATGTATCCTAGTCCTAAATTTTGTACTGATCAGACTTGGTTGAGTTTGAAACTGTTATTCTGCTCCCCATGAATGTTATATGACTCTACAACCCCAGCGAAAGTATGAAAGTGAGGATCAAGATGATGAATCAATGCTTCAAACTCATTTGGTCAATTATAAATATATAAATAATTTTTAAAAACATCTTATGATCTGTTTAGACTTTTTTCTACTTCATAAAGTGTTTTGAATCCCTAGAAAAACCATGACTTAACATTGAAGGCATTTTAATTTCTTAGGAATAGTATGATTCACATTTAAATTACCAGAATTTAATCAACTAAATTTGACAATGGTTATAAATGTTTAGGGAACATTAAACTATTGGATTTATAAGTTAATCAAAGAAAAAGCAAAATTGAGAATTTTTAATTTTAACCCCCAAAGCATTAGATTTATAACTAAAATAGCAAGATCTGTAAGTTGAGCTTAAAGGACTTAAGAAATTATTTACATAAAATATTAATTTACAATTTTAATAGAAATTAAACACAGTGATTATAAAGATTATTTTCTCCTTTAGATATGCCTCCCACAGCTGGTATTTATTATACTATCTATGTAACTTAGGACCTTCCACTTCTTGCTGGAAGTGATAAGGAATTGGGCTATGACCTCCTTGGTGATATAAATTATGGAAATAAAAGGACAGGATAAAGCCCCTGAGTAAGATAAATATCAGAAATATTACTTCTTCCCTTCTTCATTATGTTTGTGGCGATAAGGTCAGAAAGGAGAAATTGGGAGGGGACTGAGGACTATTTTGCAAAAGTGGAGTTTATACAATCTTTAGTATCTTCTTTTATTCAGCCTTGGACCAAAGCTGTTTGACTTCATAGTATTAATATATAATGTGTAGTTGAGAAATATAAGTTTCTGTGATCATCTGATCTCTGCGTGCTCCAAATTTTTCCTGAATCCTACAGGGCCCCACGTTAGAGCAGTGAGTACAGGAGATACAATGGTGGTTCCTGATACCAGTTCTTGATGGCTTATCTCTTTGCTATAACCGCTTATGCTCACAGCAGGCCATGTGTTTTCCTTGTAGCATTTAAACTCACTTATAGCAGATGCTGTTGGTGGAGAGATTATCTAGAATTCCACAAGCCTACCAAATACCTTGTTTCTCAGTGAGAGAAATGTTGTAAAGGCATTATGATGCTGGTATGATGCACAGACATTTGAAGGTTCTGCTTTAACAAAAGATGTTCTTCTAAGCATATGAAGCAACTCACGCAAACTTAGAATAGGCCAAAGGTTTTGAAGTAGTAACGTAAAGTAGTTCTATCATAGAGTTTGAGAAGGCTTTATACCACACCCCCTTTAGTTTTAATAGGATCCCTCCTCATTTGCAGTAGATGTGGAGCATATTCTAACCAGATTAACAAGGGCAATTCAAGCTTTCATCAAAATGGTGCTTTTCTGTTCTTGTAACAACACCCTAAAATTAATTCCTCTCTGTACCCCCATCAAGCATAACAATAGACCATTTTCTTTAACTGAAAGGAAAAGAGAAATTATCCACAGGAATGTCAAGATTCAGAAAAGATCAGCATGAGTTGCCCTGGTACTTGCATAAAAATCTGCCAGTGGGAAGAAGTGGGATGCTAGAAATAGGTAGAAGTGGAATTTGCGAAGTAGACTGCTTAAAGCAGTGCTTCTCAAACTTTAATATCCATACACATGGTCCTCTTAAATGAAGACACTGATTCAATAGATCTGGGAATCTGTATTTCTAATAAGTTCCCAAGTGATGCAAATATAGTGTCTATGTGGTAAATTAGAACTTACCTAAAGCCAGAAAAGATACATGATTAAAGATTATCTGGGAAGTGGATGCCTGTAGAATGAGACTCAATATTGACATCAAATAGGCAAATTTGGGGTAGCAAGTGGTTCGGGACCGGAAGTCTGGCCCCCATGTAGTGGGCAGGTGTGAGCTAGCCAAGGCATGGGAGATCACTGTTGGGCTCTAGGCCAAAGGAGAACAAAAGAAATTTGTTTAGCATACTTTGTTTCAGACCTAACTATGGGGTTTGGGATGGGAGCCTAATGTCATCCTCTATAACTATACTTTGGGCTTACATAGTTCCTAAAGCCCTTCTCCAAACTCAATACCAATAATTTGCAAGTCAGTGCTAGAGAAGGTAGAGAATATCTCTTTATCTATTATTTATCATTCTATGTATCCATTCATCCATCTGTCCACTCATCATCTATCAGGAATTTTGCACATGGCTATTTTCTTTGCTTAGAATGCTCTTTCCTTCACTTTTTAAAACGGAAGTCTCTATTGTCATTTAGTTCTCAAACTAAATGCCATATTGCTTAATAGGATTTTTTTCCTGTCCCCCATTTATAGGCTTCCATGTTGTTTTCCATAATATCCTGTTAGCCCCCATCTCAGTTCTTTGGTCCTTTTTTTGTTCCAATATTATTTAACCAATAAATATTTATTATACTCCTACTATATGGCAGGAATTTACTCAGTGCCAGAAATATAGGAATGATAGGAATTGCCAAACAGAAAAATGTTTGTTTTCAATTTAGTGACTTGTCTACATAGTTTTAATTAAACTTTGTAATTGTTTGCTTTAATTGTTAACATATTAGATTATAAACTCCATGACTCTAAAAACCACAAATGTCTTATTCATACATATATCTGCAATATTTGTTGAATAATTTAATGATGAAAACAGAATAATAGTGAGCAATAGAGCTAAAAATTTTCCATGGAAGACATGTAATTACACAAAGGCAAATGAGAAAGAATAAGGGATTTAGTAAGAGACTATTGAGAAAAGAGGAATAAGGTTTCTTATTCAAGGATAATGGATTGGTAGCGGGAACCTTAGTTAAGCAGATCCCTGAAAAATAAGAAGATATTGCAGGTGTAGAGGAAGGAAAAAAAGTGTGTTTTAGATATAGGGAAGAGCATGTTGGAAAGTCTAGTGTGTTGGTGGTCCTGAGAAAATGAAACAAGTATATCCTGTGCAAGGAAAGGAGTATCAAGGGATAAACCTGGGAGGTGGAGAGAAGCCAGTGTAGGAAAACTATTTTAAGAAGCTAAGTCTTGTAGATCATATGAAGAAATTTAGACTTTATCCTAAGACCAAAGGGGAGTAACTGAGGACTTATAAATGGGGGCGTTATAAGTTTAGACACATGTTTTCAAAGCTCACTGAATACACTCTGAACAATACATTAGACAGAAGCAAAACCATAGACAAGTTTGAAGGCTATTGCAATAACCTCGGCCAAATTTGTTAAAAAAAACTATGACAACTAATAAATTAGTTCAGGAAGGTTACAGGATGTAAGATCAATACACATAAATCAACTATATTTCTATAGATGAGCGATGAACAATTAGAGAATAAAATTAAGAAAACAATTTCATTTATGACAACATCAAAAAGATAAAACACTCAGGAATAGATTTAATTAAAGAAGTACAAAAACAATACCCTGAGAACTATGAAATATTGTTGAAAGAAATTAAAGGAGGCCTAAATACATGGAAAGGTATCTTGTGTTCATGGATTAAAAGATTTAATATTATTAAGATGGCAGTAACCCTCAAATTAATTTACAGAGTCACATAGTCCTTATTATAATCTGAGATGGATTTTTTCAGAAATTGAAAAGCTGATACTAAAATTCATATGGAAATTCTCCCAGAATATCCAAACAACCTTGAAAAAAAGAACAAATATGGAGGATTCACACTTTCTAATTTCACAACTTAATACAAAGCTACAGTAATCAAAACTGTGTGGAACTCACATAAGGATAGCTATATAGATTAATAGAATAGCACTGAGAATCCAGAAATAAACTATCCCATTTATGATCTATAGATTTTTAACAAGAATGCCAAAACAATTCAATGGGAGAAAGAATAGACTTTTTAATAAATTGTGTTAAGGTTACTGGATATACACATACAAAAGAATGAAATTGAATGCTTTCCTCACACTATATATAAAAATAATTCAAAATAAATTAAAGACTAATATCAGAGTTAAACTATAATACTCACAGAAGAAAATATAGGCATAAATCTCTGTGACCTTGGCTTAGCAATGGTTTCTTAATATGATACCAAAAGCACAAGCAATAATAATAAATAATAGCTAAATTGGACATTATCGAAATTTAAAACTTTTGTGCTTCAAAGGCCATCATCAAGAAAGTGAAAAGACAATGCATAGAATGAGAGAAAATATTGCAAATCATATACTTGATACGTGACTGTATCTAGAATATATAAAGAATACTAAAAACTCAATAACATCACAACAAAAACCCAATTAAATATAAGAAAAGCTCTGAATAGACATTTGTCCAAAGAAGGTGTACAAATGGCCAAAAATCACAGGAAAAGATGCCGAACATCATAAAGAATCAGAAAAATGCAAATCAAAATCAGAATGAGAAACCACTTCATACCCACTAGGAAAGATATAATCAAAAAGACTAGCAATAATAACTATTGGTGAGGATGTGGAGAAATTGAAACCTTCATACACTGATGATGAGAATGTAAAATTGTGCTGCCATTATAGAAATCTTTTTCTCAAAAGGTTAAACGTAGAGTTACCATGTTACATAGTAATTCCACTCCAGGTTATATAACCAATAGCAGTGGAAATATATGTCGACTCAAAACTTGTGCGTGGATATTCATAGCAAAATTATTCATAATCGCCAAAAGGGGAAACCACTCCAATGGCTATCAATTTATGAATGGATAAACAAAACGTGGCATATCCATTTAATGGAAGATTACTCAGCACTAAAGAAAAAATGATATACATGCTATGAGATATGTGAACCTTGAAAACATTGCGCTAAATGAAAGGAGTCAATCATAAAAGACCACATGTTGTATGATTCCATTTATGTGAAATGTCCAGAATAGGCAAATCTGTAGAGATAGAAAGTAGATTCGTAGTTTCCAGGACGGAGAATATTGGCAGGAAACAGGGAGTGACTGCTATCTGACTGGTTTTTTGGGGGTGAAGAAAATGTTCTAAAATTGATTGTGGTGACAGTAGCACAATTCTGTTATATACTGAAAATCCTTCAAGTGTACACTTTATATGGGTGAATAATGTGGTATACTAACTATGTTTCAATAAAGTTGTTATATTAAAGAAGAACTAGGTAAAAATTCTGGTGGCCTGATCTACCATATTAATGGTAATGGGAATAAAGTAAAGATGTGTTTAAGAAAAGGGATCCATTGGACTTGGCTAAGAAATGCTAAATGGTATGCCAGTCCAGACACTATGAGAAGCAGAAGCAAGCATGTGATCAAACATGCAAGAATTGTATTAAGAGAAGTACCTGTGTGAGCGAAAATAAGGAAGGAGCTGAGTGTGTTTGGGAGAGCTGGCAGATCACTATATAAATCTTGCCACAAGTGAAGGAGAGAAAGAGAAAGTTGTGTGGAAGTGCCCTAGAATGCTGTGCACTCTAATAAATCTTCTGCAAAGTTATTTGTTAGGGAGTTTTCAAACTAACACTTGGGCCATCTGAAGAGTCTCTTGTCTCTAGGAATGCATCTACTACAAGATCCCTGATGTACTCCATGAGTGGCCCTTTGGAGTCATGGCCTCAGTTCAGATGTGGGGATGGATTTCAAAGAGAGGAGCAGACTAGGATACCTGAAGCCCTGTACTCTGGTAAGTGCATGCTCATGGTCACCATGGATGGATGATTCTTAGGATTCTTACTTGAGTTTTGGGACATTTATTAAAATAGGAGATTTCTGGAGAAGAGCTTGTTTAGCTCCTGGGGAGATACTGGGGGACATAAATTGAGGTTTGAATGTGGCTGAGGTGCATCCAAATGGACAATTTTGAAGTATGGACATAGAAGTCAGAAATGTGGATATAATGGGAATTAAATGGTTTACAAATGAGCAATGAAGTTGAAGATAAACCTTTGAGCATCATGATCAGACAGGTGATAATTGTAGGTGAAGTAAGTGCTAAGACACAGATCAGCATGAGACTGGGGTTATGGAAAGACTCCAGTGGAGGTTGTCCCTGAGCCTGAGGGTTGTGAAGGAGTTAGCTAGGCAAAGAGGGTGGAGCACAGGTGCTCAAGACAGTAGAATCATCCTGTGTGTAGCCGGCAGAGCACTATGCTTTCAAGCCTCTGTAAGTAATTTCTTTTGGTGAAGCTGCATATGGAAAAGTAGGCAGAAGTTACACTAGGGGGGTAGACAATAGAAAGCTCCCTGTATATTTCCGGAATTTAGATTTTTGAATGATATTAGGTAGAAGAGTGAAAAAGAATGTATATTTCAGAGGATCAAACTGGCATTGGTGTGGATATAGGAATAGTGTGTACTCTACTAAGATAAGAGGCCTACCCTAAGGGGCTCAACATTGCCAAGAAGTATGATTTTAAAGGAAAAACTATAAATCTAGATTTTAATGGAAAATCTCCCATTATAAAATTATGACAACTAATTCAAATTAAATCACATACTCATGATTTTTGAGGGGCCAATTTTATATGCCTAGTTCAATATGCCTTCTGTTAGGCTGCAACCCACACCTTCCACTATGCAGCCTTTAGAAACATAGTTCTAGGCATTGCTATTGCTCTGGTTGCTAGGAAGCTTCACACTAGTGGGCTTTGCTTTTAACTGTCTTTATGAATGAAGCTAATGTCACTGTCTAGGCTCCCTCTATCATCTCATCTCACCTCCTAAAAATCTATGTCCCCCACCAACATTGGTCACTTCAGTGTAGAAACACTTGACTTTTTCTGAATTTTTATTTCCTGTTTCTCTTCTTTTACTGTAGGGTCTGATGCGCATGACCGTGCTGCTTCTAACTTCTCCATCCTCATTGTCTCTGGGACTTCAGATTTTTCACCTATCACCTTTGCTATTCCTAGCCCTAGCAATGAATGCTTTACTCTGCCTTTCTAACTTCCTTCATCCTTTGACTACATTTCTTTTTGTTGTTCTTTCCTCTGAATCTCCTAAGTATCTGAATTTCCATATTGACCACTTTGTGATGGGGAGTGGCAATCCTTACAAACTTCCCATAATTTCTTGGTGGACTAATCACCCACAGTACATAATGGGATAATCTTCATGTCTCAGCAATCCATTTTTGTTTTGCAAGGGTTAGAGCACGGTAATTAAGAGTACATACTCTTCAGCCAGATGGCTTGAGCTCAGATCTTGTATCTACCACTTTCTACTTACTTAACTTATACATGTTTTTGTTTAAATCCTCTCTCGATTTTCCCTATTTGCAAAAGTTAGGGATGTTAATAATAATGACCTTATAGGATCATTGTGAGGACCAAGAGATTAATCTTTGTAAAGGAATTATCACAGTGCTTGGAATGGAATCTGATTTCCTTGTTTATATATGTTTTGTTCTTTATAGGAGGAGTGTTGATGAGATTAATTTTAATGCACATAATATCTAGAAATAGTGAGCTATGTTATAAACAGATTTCCAGGTAAAACTGGAAGTAGGATCTGTACCTTCTGGATTGTAGCCACAAATATTGATCTCTTGGGGAAAAGTGTGATGTAGAAGACAGAGAAATAGACTGGGAGTCAAGAAAAAGAGTTTGTATTTTAGAACTAGCATTGTACAGCTGCTTGCATTGGTCAAATCCTGTTTACCTTAGTTGGATCACCTCAGTGCACTTCACCTGTGAAGATTGGACAAATATGTTTCCCAACTAGGAACTCATACTACATAGGACTTTAAGGTGCTGTGACTATAAGAGTTTAAGCAGGTTCATAGTATAATATTAATATGGGCACACCTCCTGGAGCACACTTTAACTCAAAGATTTCAGGAAAGACACATTATCTGAATAATAATAGTAAAATAAATATGAGATTTTAAAACAAAATATGTGACTTCAAAAATTTGGAATTAATGTTTTACCTCCTTTGGATTACTTCCTCAGGTACTCTGGAGTATGTTCCAAACTTTTAGATACATTTTGATGGAGGAAATTTGAGAATTACCAAACCTCTAGGGCTAAAATTTATTGATTATTATTTGTCTTTGTACATCCTTTCATTTAAGGTCCCCAGCTCTCAACAAATGAGTGTGATATTATCAGTTATCATTTATAAGACACACCCTATTAAAATGGTTTCATGTAAATCATATTTACAAAGTTTAAAAATAAGTATGTGGGATATGTTATTTATATACATTTTATATTTCAGGACCACAAATGTGAGCTTAAACATATGTGTTGTATCATTTCTTGAAACCCATCCCTTTTTGTAAGATTTTAAAAAATCTAATTAAACAAAATTTACTCATAAAAATATCAATCATGTTGACTATATCGTTGTATTTTTTAATGATGAACATAGTATTCATTTTTAAGTAATACTTTAGGGAAATAGTAGTGTCATTTTTTTATAATTGCAGCTTGAATTGTTGAGTTTTGCTTTAAGCTATTAATAAGCCAGAAGAGGTGAACAATTATAATCTCCGTTTTCAAAGAGTATTTGAATATTTGTAATCAGTTCTCATGAAATCTCATTCAGGTAGAATTCTAGACTCTGACCTCATCAATCTACATAATTTTAATTACTTTGGGGTCAACAGAAAAGTTCTAACAGGATCCATATAGTCGGTTACATTTTATTTTATGTTATTTGTCAATTGTCATACTGAATTGTACCTATAGGCACATTAGTATGAGACTAAACTTGTATAGCAATGTTCACCCTGAAAAATTTGCTTTCTTTTTAAGTTGAAAACATTAAGTAAATAATGCTAACATTAAAAACAACAACAACAAAACCTATGCAAAAAGTTTTATAATTAACACTAAGACTTTCGTTTTCAAAGAGATAAGTCCTTCAGCCTGATTTATTTGTTTTATTAAAAATATACCAGCATAGACAGAGCAAAATTTTAAGTTCTTTCCTAGCAGACATTTATATAACAGTGGTCACTTTTAGTTTGGGAAAGATTATTTTTGACCACAAAACTTAAGTTAGACAGTCACACAATTTTGGAACAATACGTTTCTTCAAATGTTATGCTATCATTTTGTACTCTATGTCATGCTATACTTGGGTCTTCATATCAAAGTACAATTTTAGATAATTTGGGATATTTCAGTTCTAAGAAAATATGTTCTGAACTGTATAGATTATTGCTGTAAATTTTTGAATATGTATTTGTTTCCTAGCTTACCACTTACCAGAATAAAACATCTATCACTTAATATATGCAGATGAAATGAGGAAATATATGTCAAAGAATGTGTAACCTATTGAGTAAACATACGGTGTTATCACTGCCTTAACTCTGCCCTAGGTCTCTGTGTGCCTATGGGCATGGAGACATTCACTTAAAGATCCTAGAAATATTTCCTATGAAGCACATCAATTTTATCTTTATAAGATATGTGCCTAATTGTTACAGAAATAGTTTATGTCACAAAGGGTTTTCATTTATAAAGTGTCTTCCTTTTCTGGTTAATAAAATGTGCTTTAGAATATGGCTAATACATTTACTTCTCAAAGGTAAATTTTGTATGTGATCTCAGCCATTGTAAATTTGATTTGATATTTGAATGGTTTGCCCATTTGTCTGATAAATGTATCAGCATTTTTGGGTGGATGCATGGTTTGCAAATATACTTATTCTCTTATATCTGCACCTGGGATTTTGATTATTAAAAATGCTAAAAAGTTCACTTCTCAAACAGGAATTTATGGGAGAATATGTATGTGTGTCAAGCTTTTAATAATTATGTTGATTACTGATTGGCTGTTGAATCAACTGTTCCAATTTGAAAAATATTTGAAGGTAAGAAGATTAATTTTTACAAATAAGATAATATGCAGGCAGGCAGAACCTGATTGGAGATAAAGGTCAGTAGCCATCTGTTCCTCAGTCTTATTTAGAAGAGCAGAAGGTGTGGTATGTCATGCCCAAGCTGTTTTCAAATGCATGATAACAAAAAATGTGAAATCATTTGGAAGGTGAATTTTTTGAAATTTCACCTTGAAGCAAATTGCTTCCTACAATAAACAAAATAATATGTTTGGTTTCTGCTGAAAATTTTTCTGCAGAATTTGAAAAGATATACAGCTCCCTAATCCAGAGGAATGTATTCTAGACTTAGTCTTGTGAAAATATTATAGCAAAGATAAATATTAGAAGACAGGTATGAGCTCTGTACAGGAAATATTATGCAGATTTGCCAATGATTGGCCTGTTTTTCACATGGAAATTTTGTCTACCTGTTCATTAAATGACTTAATCATTTCTTGTTTATTACTATTATTACTCATTAACTCTGGGTATCCATGCATCTTTCTGGAATTTTTGTAAGAGCGTGTGAGAGCAATACTTTTTGAGTTCTGATATCAGCAGACAAAGCAACTTTACCGAAGATTCTAGGTGGGTGAGGGCCCTAAAGCAATAAAACATGTAAACATGACAATTCTTTTTAGTTGCATCAACTCTTGTTGGTATTCCCACAGCCGTTCTCAATTTTCTCTTTTTATAACATCTCAGTAAGGGGTTTTACCAGAGCAGACAAGCATGAAATTAATTTTCCATAGAAGTTTACTGATGCTAGGAAACTTGCTGGTCAGTAATATTGGTATAAGTCCTGATGGTAGCTTGGCTGTTTCATTTTCTTCTTTTTAATTGCAGTGAATTTTATCAGCATCAATTCTACAGAGTATACACTATGCAAAAGCTTTAAAGAAAGAAATGCAGGTTTTTTTCATATTTAATCTCTTAACTTTTAGCAAGACTTATAGTAGCACAACACTCTGATTCTTCTTGTTCATGGCAAGACAACTTAATGATTCGTCTTGGCACTTACTGTACCTGGCATAGAATGTTGGAAGAAAGAAGATACCTCAAGGTTCCACAGAGCAACCAAAGGGTTGAGACTCCTCTTATATTTTGGCAATGACAAAATTCATTTTTAGAACAAGTAAAATTTGCATATGTTAACGCTAACTTGGATAATTTCTTTCCCCCACGTTGTTAAACCTGAAATACTTCCTGTGTCTAACCACCTCTATTAGATATAATTTCTGCTTCAAAGTCTTTAAGAATTATATACTACCTGTTTTAAAGATGTAGGTTCTTAATAATAGGAGTAGTCATTTCTAATTTTATAGATTTAAGAATTTGTGGGTCTTAGCTCCTTTTATTCTAAAAGAAACTTGTAGAGTATCACACAATCTAGACCAGGCGTCCTCAAACTATGGCCCGCGGGCCACATGCCGCCTGCCTAGGACATTTATCCGGCCTGTTGGGTGTTTTTGCCGCTGCTGCCTGTCCTGCTTAGCAGCCAACTCGTCCAGGGCCCATAGTGCGCACTCTCTAACGGTCTGAGGGACAGTGAACTGGCCCCTTGTTTAAAAAGTTTGAGGACCCCTGATCTAGACTAATGTGCTGAGAGAAGTTTACTATTCAGTAGACATAATCTGGCTAGAGGCTTCGAGAGTCTGGTCATTTGGACTGTTCTTGCACTTTCCTCTTAAGGTGACCTTCCTTATATATTAATAGTTGCTGCCAAAGTATGACTAGCTTGTCTCAAAAGGCTCAGATTGGTTCTCCCCTTTGTACCAGCAATGTGAGCTCCTGCTGAGTGTCTCACATATTGCTGATAACATTTAAGGGGGAAAAATTGTTCCTTTCGTTTCTGAGACTAGTGTGTGTTTTGTAAATGGTGTTTCTGTGCATGTTCTGGATAGTGAAGTTTTTGCAAAAGTAGCAAATCTTCTGTTTGTCCATCCCCCCAAGAGAGATAAATGGGGTGTATTATTTGATTTCTTTTCCTGCTTAAATTTGTTTGGGAGCAAAGAGACAGGGTGTGTAGGAATAGAAAGACAAACCCTCTGAAAGGGAATAACAAGTAGAGGGTGAGGTGAGAGGGGACTGCTTCCTGACATCTGACCTCTTGTCCCTGCCCTATGCAAGGGTTGGGACAGATTTATACCTCTTAACAAATATTCATAGAACACTTATTAGGTGCAAGGCAAAGTACTAAGTTAAAAGGCTGCTAAACAAAACAAGTACAACAAAAGGCTGTGGCGTCTGTCCTCGAGGAGCTCATAGATATAAAAAATACAGAGTCATTGAAACCAAAAATGTGAGACAATATGAAGCTATAATACTAGCTAGCCATACATCGAATGCTTTAAATGTTCATTAAATGCTGACAACTATACCGTGAGGCATGTGCTGTTATTTTCAGGACTTTATGGAGGATGAAGCTAAAGTTCAGGCAGGCTGAGTAACTTGCCCAAGGCTGTACAACTCCTAGCAGTAGAGCTGGGGTTTGAACCAAGGAAAACTTGGCTCAGCCTCAGTGTGCTAAACTGATAGCTGAAACTCCCTGTCTTCCTTGTTTGGGTGCAGAACAACCCTATGTGTTTTTAAAGAAGAATTGAGTAATTCGGTTGGACTGCTGTGTAGAGATGAATTCACAGTGGAGTGAGCAGAGTTTTGAAGAGTGAATAGAGTTCTTCCAAGAAAATAAGAAAAACAAAAGGTGGGAGATGGTAGTGGTGTGTCATCTTCTAGACAGAGAAGCCAAGGAATGATAAAAAAGAAAGGAAATGAAGTTTGGCTTTCCCATATCATAAGCTTTTAAGGGTAGAAAGAAGCAAGAGATAATATTAGGGAGGGAAACAGGGCTAACTTATGAAGGGCCTCGTAAGCAATATGAGAAGATTAGAATGTGGATTATGGAGAGTCAGAGTCTAAACCAAGAAAACAGAAAAGAATTCAAATATTTCCATCAGGATGAACTTAATCTGGGAATTGCCCACACTGAAAATGGAGAAGTTGAGAGTAAGACAAGGGATAGTGAGGCAACCCAGGTATTAATCACACTAGGAAGCCACAAGTCCCTACATTGGAGGCATGGGGAGGCAGTGGGGTTGCTGGACCCCAGGGTCCAGCATGGCTGGTGGAAGCTGGACTGTTTGAGCCTGACCCTTTGGGGAAGGAGCATAGCTGTTACCAGAGATGCTGCTGGGTTATATGGGCAGGGAATGAATCTGAGGGGGCAAACAATGGCCTAGGACCAGCACCGGAGGAAGGGTTTGGCTATAGAATTGTAACAGGTTAGACATGCAGTTGGCTACATTTTGGAAGATAGATTTAGGAGTAGAGAATAGTAGAGTCACAAAGGTCAGCTGGAATGCTGCTGTACGTGGCAGGACTTAATAAGGACTAGAATTAAGTTAGGGACTAGAGAAATGGATCAATCACTCTCATTATGACTTCATTGCAGGGAAGGATTTTATAAACAAGACACAAAAATCACTAACCATAAATGAAAAGATGATAAATGTGATTATATTAAAATTGAACATTCCATTTATCAGAAGACAATGTAAAAAACCAAAAGTATAAGTTATAATCTAGGAAAAGATGTTTGCAACACATATAACAAATGAAGCATTAGTTTTGAGAATAGCATTGTTACAAATCAATATGAAAATGAAAAACAACCAAATAGAAGAATAGGCAAAAGGCATGAACTTGCATTTCACAGAAGAGAAGACCTGAATGGCTAATAAACATATAAAAAGAGGCTGAATATCAGTAAACAAGGGAATGCAAATTCAAATCATACTGTGATGCAATTCAGAATAACCAGACTGAAAAAATTTAGAGTCCGAAGATACCAAGGAGGATAAGGATACTGAAAAACAGGAACTCTTGCTCACTGATTATGGGAGTGTATGTACATGGACATAATCACTTAGGAAAGCATTGTGGTATTATCTTGCAAAGCTGAAGATATTCATTTCCTTTTGCCCTGGCCAATAATTACATTGCTAAGCACATGCCCAAAAGATATTCCTGTATATATGCAACAAGATATCTATAAAATAGTGACCATATTTTTGTAACAGTAAAGGCAAAATAAGTAAAACAATAAAATCACAAGCTACTCAACAGCTCATTTTTAAGAGAATGGAGAAATATGTCTTACTCAAACAATGTAAGTACATACAACAGGAAAAATGAATCAGGTATAGTTCACCTGCAAACATGCTTGAATCTGAAAATTATAAGTTTTAATAAATATATTAATCATAGTACTATTATTTAGAATATCCAAAATGTTTAAAACTTAATATACTATATTTGTTTTTTGTGTATAATAATTATAACAAAAAGTTGTGTTTAAAGTCCCATTGATGAAGGATATAAAAGGGATTTCATACTTTTCTGTTTTGTAAGTGGCATGGTAGAAACATAGGTGTTTGCTATAAGGTTAATTATTCTTTATTATTTTGTATTATTATATTTCATAAAAAAGGAAGGTTAAAAAATAAGGAGCTTTTAAAGATGGAGATACAATAGAATCAATATCATGGAAGGCTAGGAATGGAAAGGAGACTTTTTAAATTTTGGGGTGTTTCATATAGAAAAAGAATGTAGAGTTCCAAAGTTTCCAGTCTATAAGAAAGCAATGTTTTCCCTCCACTGAAATATAAGCTCCCCAATTAAAATAAAAGCTCCTCAAAGAGAAGTATTATGCCTTTTGCCTTTTTATATCCCCTTGTTCTAGCAGAGCTCTAGTGTATGTGTGTGTATTAAAAGGATGGTAGTGCTGAAGGGAAATTAATTAGTCCCTCTTCTTCACTTTTTACATTATGTAATTGGGAAAAAATAATTCCCCTGGTAGATAGGAAGAACATAGGTGAATTAGACTGGCTCTCTTCCTAGCTTTGTCACTTAATCATATGTATAACCTTAAATAATTCACTTGGCCTCTATGGATAACCAGTTTCCTTAATTGCTAAATGAAGAAGTTGGACCAGAAATTCCCTTCTAGCTTTAAAATTCTAAGGTTGATAATGTCACTACAGAGATGGATTCATCATCTTCAGACCTTTCCATTTTTATGCACATAAATAGTTGTTTCTGTGCATGAAGTCCTTAGTCATAGCCTGTCTATTTTTGCATAACTGATAGGAGAGAGTTTTCATTCTATGAGAAATACTTTATTTCTGATTGCTGTACATCAAATTGATGGGTCTGCCATAATTTCTCAGCTGTCAAACTCAATTTTGAATTAGGACTTTGTGTGTCCTTGAGGTGATTTTTCTACCTTTTTGGTATTGTACACAGAAAATATAAAACACGTGACACTTGCTTAAGTGTCTAGGGCACTTGACTTGGGTTGGCATTTAAGCATTGACTATTAAATCATATTATCAGCTAGCAAATTTATTTTTTAAATATATTTTATTCCAATCTTTTTATTCAAATCATTTTACTCAAATACATTTTATTCAAATCAGTTCACTTTTGGTTTTTGTCTGATGCCAAGAAGCAGAATGATCCAATAAATATATCTTTTATGGAATCATTTCTAAATAACACTATCCATAATTTTTACAGTACTTATTTTAGGGATATGAGTTTGACATCTATACATCTTGCTGTAAATCATTAGGATAAACTTCATCTTGCAAAAAATGTATTTCTTCTTTCAGCATATTTATTTTCAGAAACATAATAGTGAAATACATGGTGCTAATGGGGATGTCAGTGGCATCAGTGTTAAAAGAGGGACACCTTTAGCACTGTTGAATTTATAAAAAAAGGTTTGAATACAGAAAGTGGTGACGGCTCCATAACAATGTAAATGGATGTAATGTCAGTGAATTGTACACTTACAAATGATTAAAATGATAAATACTCTGTTATGTATAGTTTACCACAATAAATAACAGCAGCAGAAACAAGAACAACAAAGAGATTGTGTTTGGGATGTTGTTGAGCAGCATCTGTGATCTCTAAGTTCCCCCTGTTGTTCTGCTTCACAGAGCTTCTTGTGCTGAGGCATTTTTTAACCTCTTACACTTTGAGACCGCCAGTTATCTACTCTTGCCCCACCTTTTTATTAAACTGAAATATTCCTTTCCCATTGTGTTCATTTTAATCTTTTACCTTTATTTGGAAATTAATGAACAATGTTCATTTCTCAGTTTCTGGAAGGAGAGTTCCTTTAGTGTTTGTGGGTGTGGTTCTGCTTTCAGGTTGGGGTCAGCTTTCAAGTATGCATTCTGACATTGTTATTTGTTTTGCTTACATGATCCCAATGTGGTAATTCTTGGTGTAGGCAACTTTCTTTATTGGTAATACACAATTAGCCCCACTGCATGAAAACAAATAGTTTTGTTTAATTTTGTTTTGTTTTTACCAAACATGTGTGGGGTAGGTAATCTGCCATTATTTCTGGGCTTGTGTATAGCCACAGAAAAATGGTTAGAAAATTTATGTGAATAAAATTATGTATTCCAAAAAAGCTACTGAGATTAAGATCTAGAAATTATTTCATTCATTCATTCAACAAATATTTAGTTTATATCTGCCTTGTGTCAGCCATATGGGCATGTGAAAACTGGGGATAGGAAAAGACCAGTTGCCAAAACTATTCTCAGATTAAGTCCAAAAGTTGTAAATAAAGATGTATTCTTTTCTGACAGTGTTCACAGCAGTCAGAACTTTTTACCCCAAAGTGAGTTTGCAGAAATGGTGAGGAACAATAACCCCCATGAGACAATTTTCCCAAGAGAAAAATATGGAGAAGTCAAATTAACTCACCAAGACATGTTCCTCTTATTGTTTGAATTGGTTTCTAAAGTCATGTTACCTGGCTCATAAGGTGGCTCCATGACCTCGAGCAAAGTATATTCCTTCTGTGTTCTCAGTTTCTTCAAAAGGGAATAATGGGAGTGCTTATCTCACAGTGTTGTAGTAGAAAATGAGATAATGTATGCAAAGTTCTTGACACAGAGAGAGTAAACATAGATCAAGGGTTAGTAATTATTATCCATAACACATAGTACTTTAATGTATTAAGTCACACAATCTTAGAATTGAAAGGATCCATTACAGGAATTCTCTCCACTATATTTTTAAGAATTAGTTATAGAGCAATAGGGTGCTCACTACTTCATAAGTATCCTATTTCCTTTGAATAGGTTTAATCATTAGAAAATCTTTTCTTGTTGAGCCAACATCTGTGATCTCTAAGTTCCACCTATTGTTTCATGGAGCTTCTTATAACATCTGAGTTTTCTTCTACATGGCAGCCTTTCAAATGCAGCATTAAAAGACAGATATCTCATTTTCTATATGTTTTCTCATTTCCAGAATAAATCTTCTAAATTGTTGGGTTTATGTTATAATTCTCCTTTTATTTGAGAACGCTGTTGGCTGGCTAACCAAATATCCATTCTCAACTCCCTTCTCCCTCATGGGACTTCAAAGTACAGTTTGAGAAGTTTATTCATTCACGTGGCAGCTAAGGATAGCCAAAGAGATGTATGGAGAACTCAGACTGGAGACTTTCAAAAGCATTTAGTTTCCCAGTAAAAGTGAGTCCCAGATGGTACTTTACCTTCTTTTATCTCCTTTCTTCCTGTCTTAAGTGAGAATGTGATCACTGGGGCTGCTTCAGCCATACTGCAGCCTTAAGGTGATGAGTTGGAAGGCAAAAATGTCAGCAAGCTAAGGCCTTAGGAGTAGAATAATAGAGAGCCTAAGACTTATTAACCATTTCCAGCAGCCAAAATAGTACTTGCAACCAGTTATCTCCCTATTTTTTGTAGACTAGATAACTGTATCACTTGTAGGGGCCAAGCTTTCCCTTAGCCCACTGTAGGTTCACTGAAAAATCACTGATTAATTCAGATTAATTAATTATTAATTAATGCAGATTGATTCAGAAAAGGCAAACATATTTATTTAACATGTATAAACAAGAGCCTTCAGAGTGAAGACCCAATGGCACAGGGGAAATTGTCCGTTTTCATGCTTAGACTCAACAAATTATGGACAGCTGTGTAGAAATATGATCAGACAAAAAGTGCGTGATCTAATGCTAACAGGTTGAGTGGGGAAACCGAGCAAAGCCTGCCTGTTTATATTCTTTTTAATCTCTCTGAGCATGCCTTCCTTCTTTTTGAGTGTGGAGCAGTGCCCTCTCTGGAATAAGGGTTTTATGACCTACAGTCAAACAAAGTAGATGAGATAACTTCTTTATGGCCAGTTTTTTACACAGAATATTTTTAGGTTTTATGGCTGGCTTTTGGGAAAATGGGTTCTGGTTTCTATGACTTGCCTTGGGGAACGAGAACTCTAGTTTCTATGGCTAACCTTGCGGGAGAATAGGGATGAGAAACAGGAGGGCAGGAGGAAGTCAGAGAAAAACTTTTGCTTCTGAGGCTGCTGCTGAGGCCTTTATTTTGGGATATTGTTTTCTGACACCCAAAACATGGAAACCAGTGATTTTCAAACTTTAGCATACATCAGAATCACATAGAGGCTTTTTAAAACACAAATTGCTGAGTCCCCCTCTAGTTTCTAATTCTGTAGGTCTGGAAAGGGGCTTGAGAACGTGAATTTCTAACAAGTTCCCAGGTGATGCTGATGTAAAGGTGGTGGTGGTGGTGAGAGGACACCTGGGAACTCCTGATTTAAACCATTGTTAATGTAATCTTCTTTGCGGCTTATAACGTTCCTCAATTAATATGAACAAAATTCACTTTATTTGATTTTGAATTTCTCTCTTAAAATGTTTAATCAATATTCAAAACAGGATTTCTAATCCTCTTCTCCGCAATTGAGAGCTCCTTTATCAGACCATCTGCATGCACTTCCATGCCAGTCAGCATAGTTATCTGGGTTGTACTTTAGCAAATCTATTGTCAGTTTATGGGATTTTAGTGAAATCTTATTATATGCAGGACATTGTTAGGATTCAAGGAAAGGTGAGCTATTGCCACTACTTCCAGATAGGAGCTGGCACACAAAGATACAATAGACCACTTTTCATCTGTATCAAAGCTTACTATTTCTAAAGACTTTTCAAATATATTAGCATATTTAATACTCAAGATAATTTGAAGTAGACAGGAGAAATATTGTCACATTTATTTTATAGAAAAATCGAGGTATAATTGGTTATATAATGAATCTAAAGAAAGTCAAAACTAACAACACAATCAGCTCTAGGAATTTTAATGCCTACTTCAATACACAACACACTAGACAAATGCTTGTAATTAACATTTGTCCCTTCTATCTCCTCCCTTTTCAGGACAATGTAAAAATAATACTTTGTGGTCATAAATTGCCTCTCAACCAGCTGGAATTATTAATATAACTGGTTGATTGAAAACTATATATAAGAATCTCTTTTGAGAGATGACTGCTATATACCATTATAAATTTGCACAAAGGTGGCCAGTTTAGGTGACATGTGTCCTGGCATGGGATTATATCCCCCTAGAGGAGGGGAGACATTATTCATCAGCTTCAAGGCAGAGGGAATCAGTACCTATTAGCTACTATTCTACCACAGTGCCATGAAAATATCACTTTCCCCTGAAGTCGGATGCCATTTTGGAAGAATATGGAGCAGGAAGATATTTTGAAATGGGGAACAACCTTAAAGGAAATTTGAACTTTGAGTCAACTGCTTATTTACTAGAAACTAAGTTACCTTTGACTTTAAATTTAATTCTTCTACCATCTTCTCTTTTGTCTACCTTCCCCTACCTTCCATCAGCAGATACGGGGACTCATGAGGAAACTATTGGATTTTAGGGAAGTAGATGAGCTACTTTTGTTTGTTTCTTTGTTTTTATATGTCTTAATTGCAGGGTGTAATTTTCTACCACTCCACATATATAAAATTTGCCACCTATTTCAAAGGGTAAGAATTAATTCTAATGATAGGAATTTATACATAATACTATGCAACATGTATGGCATAAAGTACAAGTTATAGTTGTTGCCCTGGAATTGCTTGCAGTCTAAAATGAAGAAAACTAATGTTGCTATAAATTTTTCTGAATATATGTAAAGCAATTCTCGGTTCATTACACAAATAGAGGATAGTGTTAATTTGCACACTTAAATTTTATGCAATCTTTTCTTAAATTATCTTTCTTTTTTTTAGACATTTTAAAATTCATGAGATATAGCAACAAATATAATAAAAACTCCGGTTTTAAAGAATTTTTGTTAGTCTACTATAAATAAGTCTGGATTGAGAGCCATGCAGAGAAAGAGATTTAAATAGAATAATTACCTTTTTAAAAATATGTTATTTTAGGAAAAAAGAACCAAAATATAGACTTAATTTCTGTTCAGGGCTGGGATTCTAATTGAAGTAGGCTATTACCTATATGGTGTAATATGCATAGTAATATTTTTTTCTCCTTCCGATGATTGAAATTCAACCATTAGTGATAGATTCTTTAGGTGTAAACATTGTGGTTTTTTGTAGGCCTTTTAAAATGCAAATGAACATGGAAGACTGCAACCAAATGAAGTTCTGTACAATTTAGTACAAATATCAGATGGATTCCTTTCTTAGCAGAACAACATAAATGTTTTTAGGTGTTTGGAATGAAGTATAAAGAAAAGACATTAAAAGTTGGGAGAATGGCAAAATTTCAGAACAGTCAAGTGAAGAGACATTTGCTAAAACCCAGGACCCCTTACTTCATGAATCTGGTTATAGCTACTCCTATTTTATTATTCTATATACGTATAAATTGCTAACTGCAGTAATACTCACATGATCTCATGAGTTAACAAACAGGATATTTGGCATTTGGTGGCTCTCTTATACCATAGGACCTTGAAGTTCTTCATTATTCCTCTACTTTAAATCTACAGATGACAAGGTGAGAGGGAATGAGCTGGTGTTAGCATAACAGTCCCAGGAGAATTTGGGGGACCAAGATTTGGGGCCAATGTTTTCAGTCAGCATTTTCTTGGCCAGAACTAATCATAAATCCACTTCTAAATGCTAGGCACCTAGGAAAAATAGGTATTTTTTTTTCATGTTCCCAGGAGAGAAAGTAGATAGTTTGATGAACATACAGCATTTTTTTCTCCCATCATTAGCTTTCAAAATTATTAATAGAAATAATCCTCTAAATGGTGAAAGTCCTTAACATTTTCCTGACACCAGACATGATTTCCCAGGTAGGGGTGAAACTGCCCTTTTCAATAAAGGGTGAGAACTGAGGTAAGGCCCTAAAACTCTGCAAAGACACAGGCCTAGCTAAAAATATAACAGTCCACTGTCCCTTCATTTGCTTGATAAAAATTAGTCATTGTCCCCTTGTTTGCTTCTCTATAATTGCTATAATGGAGCCACACAGCTGGTGGTCATAAAGATTCTTAACTGTCTCCATAGATAACATTACCTTTTTAAAACCAAAGGGTAGTTTTTGAGATATCTTCCAGGCCCCACATTCCAGTAGATTTTGCAACTCATATTTTAGAAATTGGAAAAGTATTAACTTTAATTTTCATAAATGCAACATTTCTTTTTCACATTCACCCAGACCACCAGCCCATACCAAGAAACTGATTCAACTGGAATTGTTACCCCAGAAACTGAAGCAATATGAGAAGATGATTTCTACACTGCTATAATTTTGCCCCAAACCTAGCCAGTTAGCAAACCCAATTGCCTGATTCTTTGCCTGCCAAACTGTCCTTAAAAGCCCTGTTTCAAAAATTCTCGGGGAAGCAAATTTGAGAAATTCCTTCCATCTCCCCACTTAGCGCTCTGCAGAATTAAACACTTTCTCCATTGCAATCCCTACTATCTCAGTGTATTGGCTCTTCTCTGTGCAATGGGCAATACAGCCCCACTGGGCAGCAACAGGCGCAAGCTCCTTAATAGTCACATACAACTCTTTCTCTTGCTATCTTCTCGTCTTTACCCCTATTTATATAGTAAATCAGTAAGTAATGATTGAGTCCCTATTGTACCAAATATGTGTAATTATCACTGCTATTAATACCTATTGACTATATACTGTGTGTGGAACCCTGTGCTGCCTATTTTAAAAAATACAATTAATTAGTAACTATATTAGGAAATTTCTCATCTGATGTGATGAATATCAGTATGTCAGTAAAAGTCAGTTAAAACAAGAAATATATAATTGAAGTATTTTTATTTTTAACTTAATACATAGGAATGTACATTCACTGAACAATTTTTTAAGGTAGGAAAAAGACTTTCCTTGCAATATGGGTGTTTCTCATCACTTGTCTTGCATTACCCATGATGCATCATCTACCTGGAGGACAGGATATTTATTTATTGCTCGTCCATGCTACTTTCCTCTTTTATGCACTGTCAATAGTGTCTTCTCATTGTCCAAGTGAATTGGGTGATTTTTCTACCTTGCCAGTGAATGGTGCTAGGCATATGTTTTGTTTGTGGCCAATGAGACACAAACAAACTTGGAGAAATTCTTTGAAAGATGTCTTTGCTCTTAAAAAGCAATGGGGGGAGGGCATGCAAGAGTCCCTTTTCTGCCTTTGGTTATTGATTTATAAGGACAGAGTTTCTTATGCTGCTGCAGCTATTTTGATTTCATGAAGGGTGGTTGCCAGTAAACTACAAATGGTTGGGCAGAAAGGTGGAAATACCATGGGATGACTTGATTAAGCTGTTGTATTTAACAACCCTGAAATGTTTCTTCCTCAGGACTTCTGGCTAACGAGAATGATAATTCCATTATTCCTTTTAAGCCCTTTCAAGTTGAATTTCTGTTACTTCCAGCCAAAAACATCTTAATTAAAATACCACAGTTCTTAGTTTGGGTTTCTTTAACCAGCCATGAGACATTAAAGACATTTATTAAGATATTCCGTATGAACAATTCTTCCAGATTGTTATGATTTTTCCAATCATTTACAGATGTCTCACTGGCACCTAATTCAACAGCAGGGTTTTTTTTGTTTGTTTGTTTGTTTTCAAGCAACTCATATTTTGGAAATTGAAAAAGCATTAAATTTAATTTTCATAGATGCAACATTTCTTTTTCACACTCACATGTCATTAGCTTATGTAATTTTTTACTAAAATGCATAACTATTAATATAATAATAAGTACAACAAAATTGGCTGAATCCTGTTAAATATACAACTTAGCTGGTAAGAACAGTAATTGCAGTCATCCTAAAAATAACCTTTTGCCATCTGAGCTATCAGAGAAAGGGGCATCTGACAGAATTAGGAGACTGAAGGCTATACATCTATCTGTCTTTGTTGAATGGTTGTCAGTTAAAACCTATGTATTAAGTTGAACAATATGCAATGAAAATATTGTCTCTCAAAAAATGGTCAAATATTAGCAATTTCACATGGATCCAACCTAAAAAAATAACACATATCCTTCAGTCTCCAGGAGTTTAAAATCCAATTAGGGAGATAAGATATACCCATGGAAAAAAACCACTGGTACAAGTCAGTATGTATGTTGATGTTCCACCTACATTCTCTCTGATCCACTTTTATTGTGTTAGTGTTTTGATTTTTAACAGCCATTACCATATCAATGGCTCATTTTAAAATAAGTACTCTTGGGTTACTAGAGCTGCTTTGCCCACCTATGCAGAGAGCTGCACGTGCCTGATAATGCACATCCTCCTGGGAAACCTTAACTGATGAGGAATGATGGTTGTGGGAATATTAAAGCTCAGCTCCCTTGTCCAGAATTCCCCTGTGGGATTAGGCTGAAGCCACCCTCTGTGGTACTTTACCCACATACTTGCTTGTCATCCTGTTCTCTCTTTTCCTACTTCTCCTACTCTCTTACTGGTTTCTGGAGAATTCCCTTAATGAATCACTGGCACACAAATTTTCAACTCAAGTGTGCCTTTGGGGAATGTGTTATAGGACAATAGAAGTGGTAAATATAGACTAAGTAGTGTAGACAACATGTGTTAGAGAGTTTTAGAGGTGAGGGCTGTTACTGCCAATGATGGTGATTAACAAAGGCTTCCAAATATAGTAGAAACTAGGTTTCATAGACATTTATCTATTCAACAAATGGTTGTGGAGTGACTACAGTGTGCCTATTAATGCTGATGGCAATGGAGGGATTGCTAGGCCAGCAGTTCTCAAATTATCCTTGGAACACCAGCAGATGCACCTGAGAATTTGCTAAAAATGCAAATTCTCAGGCTGTGACCCAGAACTACTTTATCAGAAACTCTGGGGCTGAGGTCCAGAAGTCTATTTTTGCATCCCTCCAGGTAGTTCTGATGCACATTCATGTTTGAAACCACTGTACAAGGCAAAGTCATGGTTTCATTCTATTTTGCCAATTAGTAACTATGAGCTTGGACAATTTATTTACTTTTCTGATGTTTAGTTTCCTCATATGAGATTAGGTAGGAGTGATGCCACCTGCCTTTTGGGGGACAAATAAGTGTTAATTTTCCACCTTTATTTCCCTTCTTAGTGCCTTTATTTCCTCCTATTTTCCCTCCCTCCTCCTCTTCTTTCTCTCCCTCTTGACCTCCCTTCTTTTATTTCTTCCTCTCTCCCACCTCTCTCCCTCCCTTCTGTCCCTCTTTCCCTCCTTTCCTCTCACTTTTCCCCTTCTTTACTTCCTCCCTCCCTCCCTTCCTTCTTTCTTTCCTTCCTTTCTTCCTTCCCTCTCTCCCTCCCTCCCTCTTTCCTTTCTACTTATCTGCCTAATGTTTTTAAGCTGGTTATAAAAGATGGGTTGAATTGTACTAGGTGGGAAAAGAGGGGTAAAGTTCCCAGGCAGGTTTCAAAAGCAAGTCTGAGTCACAGTTGAGCAGATCATTTGGCTACAGGGGTGTCACAGTGAAAGGATAGGAATGGCAGCTTGTGGTGAGGATACAGGGCTTCAGATGCCCAGTGTGGTTTATACTGTGTCCTAAAGGCAGTGGTGAGGCATACGATGTGGAGGGCTGGGAGTAACATGGTGAAAAGCATGATTTGAGCAGACTTATCTGACATTAATCTACTTCAATTAGAGGAAGAACAAGATTTCAGCTTGGGAATTTGGTAGTAAAACCTTATAAGTTAATCCAGGCAATTAATCCAAATAAGATCCTGAATCCCTGTATTCTGAGGGAGAAGCAAAAAAATCTGAGTCCTATTGCGAGCGGGAAGTTAACTTGGCTGGAAGCTAAGGAGGAAGACAGAAAGTAATTAAAGAAGGCTTTGAGCTTCTCAGCCTGACAGAATGGAAATAGCACTGTCAGCAACAGAGGCATCAATGGGAGGAGATGTCCCTGAAGAAGACACACAAACTTTAGGTGAGATGGGATGTATGGGTTACCTTATCCATCCTTTTAGACATCCAGGATAGCATCATTCTCAAAAATCCAAAAGTGAAAATTTTCCTGAATATCCCTGGAAATATGGCTAGATGAGCAAACTGATATATATAGAATTTACACTTACATCTTTAAGACAAACTTCACTGTCTGCTACCTTTTATAACAGCATAGCAATTGATATGTTAGTTTTGGGAGGTATCCTGTTTGGACAGCAAAATAAAATTTTTTGAAGCATTAATGGATTATATGTGGCACATTGTGTCTGTGTATAATTCCTTTGTGTTTGCAAAAGGTACTGAGTTTATTGCAGCCACACTACTCCATGAGGTTGCTTTGTGTAGTTCAAGGCTTCACCCCCATCCAGGCTGGATACAAGTGCTAAGTTTACTGCCTTGTCAGTTCATTCTCTTCCTTTCAACTTCCCATCCATTGATCAAAAA
>VBSM01001681.1:12386581-12399813 GCA_008086735.1 Cheirogaleus medius | reverse complement strand
AAAAAAAAAAAAAAAACTGCTGAGACCCACACCCAGAGTTTCTGCTTCCGTAGGTCAGGGGTAGAACCTGAAGATCTGCAATTCTAATATGTCTCCAGGTGATGCTGTTGCTGCTGGTTGAGTCCACTGCCTTAGAGAGAAGAACACCCTCCAGAATGAAAGGTTAGAATTAGGCAGGAACAAGAAATACACTTTTTTTTTGCTTCCAATTTCTTTCAATTTCAATTGTACAGAGGTTAATTTTCACAAAACACCATTTTACTCATACTTCTAGTTTGCTCAAAATTGTCACTTCATTATCTACTATATAAAGCCCAAATAATTAACCAATAAATGAAAATATTCAGCAGTATTTCCAACCTTTCACCTATATCTCTGATATAACTAGTCCCTTTGCTGGCCCTCAAAAAAATTCTATGCCTTCATACCCTGCACATTTCTTCATTCTGTTTGTTTTCTCTGGAATGTCCTCTTGTCCTCACCATTGTTTTTGCCTTTTAGAGTCCAATGCATTTTGCAACACTCAACTAAATTCCTTCTTCATTAAGCTGTCTTTGATAAAGTAATCACTTCTTACCTTGAACTGATTGTAGGCTTATCCGGACTTTTTAATTTAATGTTGTTTTTTTGCAAAAATCTTTTAGTGCCACCTATTGTAGTCAGTAAGAAGAGTACAAATGCTTTGATATTGTTTTATGAAAGACCTTTTAATCCTCATATCCAATGAAGTAGATATTATTATTATGCCCATTTTACAGATAATTTACTTCTGTATATTTCATTCTACTTCTAAACTTAAGTTACGTGACATCAAACATGTGATCTTAAGTACATTTGTATTCCCCCAAACTGCCCATTACAGTGCCTTGCAAATAATAATATTTATTAAAATAACCACTGCATTCAAGATAGCCAGATTTGGTTTGCTATAAAGCAGTGATAGTATGTTATTCAAATGCTTGAGCCGGTTTGTTCTGCAGGATTCCATATCAACTTAATTCTTTTTTTTTTTTACTTTTTTAAAAATTTTTTTATTTCAGTATATTATGGGGGTATAAATATTAATTCTTGATTATTAGGAACCACTGGGTGATTCAATGGTACAAAGACCTGGCTCCCTGTCATCAGTTCAGGGTCATGCTGAAGGGCCACAGTAGCCCATTGCTCCCGTGGGATTGGTGGAGGCCTCTGTGAGACTGTATTGTACTTCAACTTCTCCTTTTACCCAATCCCATGTCCTTTACTTTCTCACAGGTTTTGGTCTCAATGGTTCTCCTCAATAAACTTCCTACACATGAATTCCCATGTCTCCAGAGTGTGTTTCCTGAAGAACCCAACCTAAGAAAAAAGGAGTATGGATGAACCACGTTTATTCACTTTATTTTACTTTATCAGAGACAGTGTTTTAGAGGGGTAATTGTACAGGCTTTGTAATCACAGAGATCAGAGCTTATCAGATATGATCTCAGGGAGCTACTTATTGTCTCTGAGCCTACATTTTCTCATATCAAATTGGACATCTTATTAGGATTCTCTTCTCCGCCAAACCCTCTGGATCTTGATTTTTTTCCCCATCACTTTCCTCACACAGAATATAATCTTCATTTTTCTGACCTTCAAATTTTCAACCTGCTCTGATGATCTCGGTCCATCACTCACCTTTGTGCTTCATCTATATCGTTTTGAATGTGGACCCTTATGTTCAGTTATTATAACTTGTGCTGACTACCAACCCTAACTACTAGCTACCATGTATTTAGTTGTTACTATGTACTGTGTATTATGCTGAGTGCTTTACAACAGTGGTTCACAAGTGAGGTTTCCTGACCAGAAGCAGCAACACCCAGGAATTGTTAGAAACATTTCTGAAGCTCCATTTCAGATCTCGTGTATTGCTAATTATAGGGGTGGGGCCCAGCAATCTGTGTTTTGACAAGTTCCTCAGGTGATTATGATGCATGCTTAAGTTTGAGAGCCACTGCTTTATCAATATTATCTTATTTACTTATAAAAACCTAAGACCAGAGCGTAGTCTTACTCCTATTTTATAGATGAGAAAACTAGGTTCAGAAAGGTTAGGTAAAGTATGCAAGTTTTCACCAACTGCAAATGGTAGCATGGCAAAACAATTCTAAATCTTCGCTTCAAAAGTTCATACTCTCAAGTTCTACTCTATCAAATCTCTCACTTGCTTAATGGACCATAATTTCTACTTTGTTGATTACTAGTCCTAAGTAAACCTTATTGTACACTTTATTTCTGTATGTCATCAATATTTCTGGGAGAGTAATAAATAAAAATGCTGATTGTTTTCATTACAATAAATGTATATTTCATTATACTAAATGTAACCTGAGGCAGGTTCCCACATGACTGACTTAGTGATCTTTCTTCATCTTTTGTTGATTCATTATAATACCTCTTACAGCTTGTTCCAAATACTATCCACAATTTTAGTTAACAATGCTATTTTTTGTTGGTTGATCAAAAGATATCAGTAGAAAGCCTCGTGTCTGTTTTCCTGGAGATACTGGGGGCAAAATAATATGAGAATTTCCCACTACTTTTATTCTACATTAGAATCTCAATATATCTTGTTTCTATTCCTTTGTTCTTGCTTCTAAAGAACAGGTGACCCTTTTCTCTGCCAAGATTGATTGCTTACACCCTTGCTTCACTAGCTCTGTTTCTCTTTTCAGATATTGCTCAATCCATTCTCCCCTTATCTCACTTGGAACTTCTCTTCCACACATTTGGCCCCTTAACCTCATGGACAAAGTATGTTTGGACTTTCCCTTTACTAAAGAGGAACAACCTTTTCTTAAGTCTGCTATCGACCGTCTACCTTAAATCTTCTTTCTTATCTTCAGTTCATGGTCAAGTTTCTTTAAGAAATAATCTAATGTTCTTACTTGAATTCCTTTGCCATTCAGAATTGTGATAAATCTCTCATGCTATTATTTTATCAAATGTAATCAATTAACTCTTAAGCCATATACCCCTCCAAAACAAAAATAAAAAACGTTCTCAATGTGTATGCCTCCACTTTAATCTCTGGACCCACTGATCATCTCTGTAACAAAAGTTTTCCTTGACTTAGTTTCCATGCCATTGAAATAACAGAACCCACTTAGCATCTTTTCCCATCACTTTTGTTGTGCTTTGGTGTCTCTTCTTCTTTTTACCAAATAATTAACTTACTTGTTAATTATATTGAAATATTCAGGAATACTTTTAGAGCCTACTAATTGACAAGCACTAAGTTCAGGTGTTGGGGCTACAACAATCAACACATGGAACCACAATACACATGGTTCCTGCCCTCTCAGACTGAAGAGTGCAAAAAAATCTGAATGAGAAACAAGTACATTTTTAATGCTCATAATCACTATTCTTTACGTTTTACAAACAAGGATACTGAGGAACAGGGCAGTCACATAGCTCCAAGCTTTTTTCCCGATAATTTTTTGTGTTTTTCTATATTCTACCTCACATTCTCCCAACAATTGAACTCCATGTACATGCTCAGAGCTGTCAAACACAAAAGCTAATACAGACTCTAACATAGAACCCATTTCCTCGGAGCAAGGCTTGCATTTCTAATTGTCTGAGCATCTCCACCTGAACATTTCCCTCAAAGTTCTGACTATAAGTGCTCAAAGAGAATTCATTATCTGAAAGCCTTTCTCAAACATAAAAATAAAATTAACTAACTGTAAGTTCTTTTCTTAGCTTCTTGGTTCTTAATAGTATCACCATTTTTCTAGTCCTCTAGGCATAGAATCTTAGAGATATCTTGAACAAATCCATCTTCTCCATATAATTGCTACATGCTATTAATTAAATTTCAGCAATGTCTCTTTTTAAACATCTTTATATTTCCCTTTCCACAACTGTTACCATCATTCTTATCTTCATGATCCCTCACCTAGGGTTTCTAGGGCCTCTAAGATTCTCTTTACAGCTCCACTATTTTCTGGTTCTAGGTCACCCTGTCAACCTATTATAAAAGATTAATCTTCTTGGTACATTTCTGACCATGCTGGTCCCTTACTCAACACTTTTGAAGTAAAGTACAATCTGCTTAGGCTAGCAATCGTAGCCCACTTGACATGGCCTCTGCCAATCTTTCAAAACGAAAGCCATTTCTTCTACCTTCCTTCATATACTGTATGTTCTGGGCAAAAGGGTACAAGTTTCCCACCCTTTGCACTTGTGCCAGATGAAATCATATCACATTTCAAGGCTTATCTTGAATGACCTCCCTTCCATGAAGTCTCTCCAGACTTCAATGCCTTCTGAACTCTGTGCTAAGGTGTTGGTGTTCTCTTCTGGCACCATAGTCTGCCTAATATGATATTTATTGGTATACTGTCAAATTTCTCTTTCAAACCAAGAATAGGGCAAGATTTGTTTATCCCCCAAGAAAGGCATTTACCATGGTAAAGGCTTAGTAAGTATTTGTTGAATTGAAATCAAGGGGTGACTGTTTAAATCCAGATGAAAGCATTAAGAAAGAGAGGATCACATTAACAGTCATGCTAACTCAAAACACAACAGATCTTTTGGAACATAGGCTATATTTCTCTCTTTATTTCTTTGTTTTTGGCATTTGCTCATCTTGATTTATCTATTAGCTTGATACGTGATTTGATTATTTGATAATAAACACTTGAACAGCATTACGTTCCTCTTCTGGGCTCAGAAGAGGGATAGGCTGCCCCTTAGAGGATATTACATACATTTTTTTTCTAAATGACAGTGTGTTTGTGGTATGGTCACTAGCTTCTCTTGAGAACATATAGAATGGCAAAGTACCAATATCTCTCTAACCTTTCATCAGCATTAGTATTCGTAATGATTTTATTAGGAGCAATTATTATTGATAATAATGAGAAGCTTACCTGTAGTGTATTTTATCCTTTGGCACTGTGTTCCTGTTTATAAGTTATTTGGCTTTCATAGTAGCATCCTGAAACTACATAAAAACCAGTGCCACAGTGACTTGTTATTTCAGATTACTTTACAAATAATGGCTCAGCCCATGTTAGAAAGTAGGTTTATTTTGTTGTGTTTTGCAACTCAAAATGTGGTTCTTGGATTAGCAACTTCTGCCACATCATTCAATATGCAGAATATCAGGCCCCACTCCAGACCTACTGGATCAGAATCAGAACTTTAACAAGATCCCAAGTTTATTTCTAGGCACAATAAAGTTTATGAAACACCACTCTGAGTTCTAGAAAAGAGCAACAAAGGTGTTTTTTCATCCCTAGGTTATAGTACTCTGTGTGTGTGTGTGTGTGTGTGTGGCGGGGGGCGTCAGGTGAGGGGAGTGAATTGTCATGAGGATGTAGGTCCCTCCGGAAGGATGTGCACCTGGGCTTTGTAGATGTGGAACTCCCCTGTATACTTGCAGTAGCTTCACCGATTTCTTGCACCTGCTGTCTGCGGTTGTTGAGGTTAACTGTTAAAATAATAAAAAAGAGAGTGTGGGGGAAGTTGTCAGGTACCGCATCCCAAACCAGCAGATTAAATGACCTGAGCACAAAAGGGAAAGCCCCTTTTCTGAGCCTCACTCAGAAGGCACCTCACTCATTTCCAATATCTCTAGTTTCTGGATGCATTTTGCCTCCTCGTGTTTCCCCTAACACTCACGACCCACTCACTCCATTAAAGCTACTCTAGTCTCCTGGTTTCTTTCTTTCCTGTCATCCGTCTCCCTCTCTCGCGGCACCCCCCAGGCCGCGGGCCCCTCCCTCCCTCCGCGCCGGCTCGCACCTCTATCCAGCCTGGTACACCTGGGGCTGACGCGGACTCGGGACGCGTGCGGAGCGCCGCGAGCGTGGAGGAGGCAGAGGCGCGCTGACTGCCACCTCCAGCCCGCGCCTGAGGGACTGCACGAGCTGCACAACGGAGACCATTCTCCTTGGCGGCCGCTCAGGGATCGCCACGACCACCGCCGCCGAAGCTGCGGGCGGGCACCGTACGCCCCCGGGGACAACCAGCCCGGGCGGCTGCTCCTCCCGGATGCCAGGGCCAGGGCGCCGGGCGGCCGCCAGTAGGAGGATGAAGAGCTCGGTGGGAGGAAGAAGAGAAAAGCTCCTGGGGGCGCCGAAAGCTCAGCCCAGCCACGGTAAGTTGAGTGCAAAAAGAGGTGTCTCGGCTCAGGCGGCGGAGTTGGTTGGGGCGCCAGGCAAGGGGCTAGGGTTGCACCCCTCGGGATGCGAGGCGCACGGGTCTGGGACACCCATGGGTGGCACGGAAGGGGCATTTGCTGGTTCAGACTTGGGCCACCTCCCCTTCTATCCCACACCATCGGTCCACACCCCTATCTCTTCTGCTGAGTGCCAAGGAAAAGAGTAGAAGTGAGGTGGGGGCGCGGGTGGTTTCAGAGTGGAGAGCGCGGAGCTTGGAGGGTCTCCTGGCACAGCTCGCTACCTAGGACCAAGGGACAGGGGAGGCAACGGTGGGGGTGAAAGGGGCCAGCTTGGTTCTGGTCAGAGTGGAGGGCTGGGCCACCGGGGAAGGACGCCCGGCTGGCTGTCCCCTATTGGGTGTGTGGGGGGCGTGCTCCCTCCTCAGGAACCTGGTGAAGTTGTTGGGATAAGGAAGCACAGCCGGCCAGCTTTGTGACTATCTTATTTTTTCTTCTTTTCATTTTTTCTTTCTTTCTTCTTCTTTTAAAAAATAACAATAGTTAAAAAGCTCTTCGAGGTGCACACAATTTGAGGGCAGGGTGAGAAGCTATTGAGTTATAGCCTCCTTCCAGGTGAATCACTTTGACATTTAGGGTGGGGTTGAGAGGCCAAGGGTAAGCCAGTGCCCTTGAATCTGATTGACTTTTTGGCCATCTAGTCCCGCTTTTTGCCTCTTCACTGGGTATCTGGGGGACCATATTAGAAGAGAGAACACAGGGTTTGTGTACCTTTTGGCTTCTTGCATCTTGGGAGAAGTTTTATTGTGTATATGAATTTGGGTCAGAGGACACCTGCAGCCTTGAAAATGGTGTCACACCGTGTGAGATGCCCAATTCCTGATCTGCCCACCTTAAAATTCAGACTTGTGCACATCACGTGTTCTGGAGACTGTGTTTATGTGTGCTTTAGCCTGAGCCGGTTTGTGATTTCAAATGAGTGATGCAAAGTTCCTGGGCGTTTGAGCATCTTCAAATTTTGGAACCTTGAACTGACTGGGAAAAACATCCTACAGTCTGTAGGTGTAATTAAGGACTCTTGAGCTGGCAGTGCTCTGTGATATTCCTGTGGTGCTTTCAGGAGATGTGATGGGGGAAATTGTCTCTGTTTTGATGAGGCTATTTGTTAGTTGGTCTGTTAAAAATGCCTTGAGATGACCACTCAGTTCTGGTTCACCATGTTTTCTAAAACCAACCAGAAAGGTGCATCTCCCTCTGGGTTTTTGTGCTACCCATTGGCCTATGCTGGATAATTCAGTCACACTACTGTGGTCTCTGAACACGAAAGGCAAATATGGGTCATTTAGAATTATGTAGATTGATGCAGCGCAGCATGTCTGGGGTTTATTGCAATTTCTTCATATTTCTTTCCAGATGTTCCTCAGAAATTAGCTTGGGCGCTCTATTCATGGAGCTAAAATAGAGACTGGGGGAATGGCAAACTTCTTCGGTTTTTCTCAGATTTAAGAAAATGAAGTGTTGCAAGTTGTCTGTGTTGGGAGAAAGTGATTGGGAGAAAGAGAATTAAATAGAAAATTAGGACTTCTTGATCGTTTTTACTCTTTGACAAAGTGACTGAGGGACTTTTGGGTGCTTTAATAATAATGATAACACCTAACATTTGTTTCCCATTCACTGCACGCCAACTTTACAACTCCTGTAAATGCATAACAATCTCAAGACAGTAGCATTGTTACCATCTCCATTTCGTAAATAAGAAAACGGAGCTTTAGAGTTGTTAAATTGGGAAAACTCCCAGAATTTGTGCTTTGGAACCCCCAAGACTGCTATATTCCAAAGTTGCTTTCACTAACCCCTACATAGCTTCTTTGAGCCTCATTTGGAAGATGAGAGTACTGGACCTCTCTAAATTCTAAATTCCAGTGATGACAATATTGTAGATCGATTAATCCACAACCATTTCAAATGTTAACACAACAGAATGCAGAACCCGGGACTTGAAATCAAATGAAAATTGTGTGGCATTTCTGTAATTCAGCCTGCCAGCTCTAGAGAGGGCAAAATGCTGAGACTTGGGTGTTCATCTGGATGATGTTCCTTGAGTCCCGTTACTGTAAATCAATAGTGCTATATTAGCCCTTATCTTAACAATGTATGATTTATTAAACATCAAACATGTCTGGTGCTAACAACATATTTGTATGACTCTATAGAGTTATCCTGAGGTCTACATGAATACTCTCATGTTTCAGCCAGCTTATAATTAAAGCTCAGATCCTAACAGTATGTTGAATTTCTATTAAGAGGTAGTAGCAGCTTGTTTTAAGATTTCCTTTTTATTTTCAACAGTATTTTCAAAACAGTTACCCCCCCCCCGTGATCTATTTACTAGGTGCATCAAAAGTTCAGTAATGAAAAATGTTTGCAATTCAACAAAATATAGTGTTTCATCTATAATAACAATGGTTAGATGATTCACATCTAACTTAGGGTTTATTTTTTTGGAAAAGTTAATTAAAATGTTGCAGTTCTCATTGCTAAAGTGTATGCAGGTCGCTAAGTACATGTCATTGGTTATTTTCTTGCGGTCTCCAAGTTCATAAACTCATTACTTATGAGTTCTTCAGCTAAGTTAAATTAGAGCCTGTCTAAAGATTTTGAGGTTTAAAACTAGGAGTAAGAACAACAAATAAGACACATTTGTCATATTTCTTCACAAGCTGTAATTATACTTGAGAGTGGTAATATATTTTAAGACATAGATCTGATTTGCCTGCACATGAATGGAATTATCAAACAAAAGTTGTACAAATCCATTGGGACACTAATGTTATTAATATTCTGGATGTGGAAGCAGCTTTGGGAAATAGAAGTTCTTTGAGAAATTAAAGATATTTCACTGTATTTCATTGTACTTTCATGGTATCTTACTGTTTTCAATAAAACTGCATTTCTGTGTCCCATGGAACTAATCATTATTGCCATGATTCACTTTTGTTTTATGGTTAAATTTTGTTTCTAGTAGTAACTTAGCATTGCATGAAATATAAATTTGTATCATTTGATAGTTGGAGTCTCAAGAAAAATCACATTTTGCCTACTGGAAACAATATATTTCCTAATATGTAAAAGTTTAACAGAGGCATAAAAATAGTATAGAGATTTTCCTAGAGGTTTTATTTATTTTTTGGCAGTAGAGAATGAGGTTGTTGTAATAGCTAACACATTTAGCTTTAGTAGTATGGTATTGAAGCTAATTATGAACTTGAATTGTCAAATTGCAAAATATTTAATGACAGTGGGAGTCTTGTAAATGGTTAGTCTTAAAATCACATGGATGTTTTTTCTGCTGTCTTTTAAAAATGTTTGTTTTATATTTATACAATAGGACTAATATTTTATTTGACATTATTTGGTGATTTGAAAAACCAGATCTCTGAAAGGTAATTTAAACTCTGTCAACATGAGTCACATTGACATCCCAAATTGGAGAAACTAATATTGGAAAAGCATTTGTAATTTTAAATGTTTCAAGAGCTTAGAACTCAAAGTAGATGGCACTTCTTAGTTTTCTGACAAGGGCTCTAAAGTGAGAGATTGAATAAAATAAAGCTTGTGGGTTGAAAATCAAGCAAGTGCTTAAATTGCCACTTAGGAACTGAGATCAACTTATATAGAGTGCATACCCAAAATTTATCAGTCTAATTTGTATTTTGAACAAGTGAATAACACATTGCAGATCATTTAAAACATTTAAGTACATTAAAAATGTATTTGTTTATATTTTCTAGGGCCTGCTAAAATTAGTGATATCTCCTTGCTATGGACTGAATGTTTATGTCCCCTTAAAATTCCTATTTTGAAGACCTAACTCCAAGTGTGATAGTATATGGAAGTGAAGTAGTAGGAGGGATAGATGAGGTCATAAAGGTGGAGCCCCTATAATGGGATTAGTGTGCTCATAAGATGAGGAAGAGACCAGGGCCCTCTCTTTCTGTGTCATATGAGGAAATAAGAAGGCAGCCACCTGCACACCAGGAAGCAGGCCCTCACCAGTCACTGAATTTGCCAAACTCTTGATCTTGGACTTCCCAGCTTCTAGAACTGTGAGAAATAAATGTTGTTTAGCCCCTTGGTCCATAGTGTTTTGTAACAGCAAATCATACCCCTTTTTGGAATAACCCATTTTTTAAAAAATATTGCTGTAAGAGGATGTTGAAAAATGCCAAGAGTTAGATGAATCAAGTTCTTTTACAAAGTCTTTATCCCATTTTAAATGTGATTTTGAAACATATTCAGATAATTCTGTACCACTTCTAGTATTTTGCCTAGATTGGGATGTCTTTCAAAGAGTATCTTATTCCTCACTTACTGATCAACCAGAAGAGAATACTAGAACACAGTTCTAGAATGGGATAGAGAGCTTTAGACCATTTAATTACTCTATTACTTTACCTACAGTGTCATCCAAATATACATTGAATTTTTTGCCTTATTTGGAACACAAAGGGCAAGTTCTCCTTAATCTATTTATATAATTAATTTATATTTAATTTATATGATTAAACCTACCAAAACAGGCCAGCACACAGCATTTCTAAACAGGTCTCAATTTCTAAACAATTTCTCATCTCTGTCAATTAAAATGAAAGAAAAATGAATGAAACATTCCCAGAGTATCTTTACTTTTAGGTGCTCCTTAAACAGAGGAATGACACTTGAAACTCCAGAAGGCATCCTAAAATAACTAGACTTTAAAACATAAGTTTAGTTAAGTACAACTTCCAGAGGTTAGTCTCAGTTTCCCAATGCCATCCAGATTACCTGGAATTTAAAGAATAAAGGTTCTATGTACTGGATTGAATTCTCAGGTGGATATAAATTCTATATTTATAGTAAAAATTGCCATTAAAGTCACAGGTACAAAGCAGTCATTTAACATGGGATAGCATTTAAGAGTATGAACTTGAGAATTAGAATGCCTGGGTCTGAATCCTTATTTTGTTTATTAAATGTTTCTTAAGTATGAGAATTTAGTCAACTTTTTGCACCTGTCCTTGTCTCAGGGTCTTCATCTATAAAATGGTGATAATAAATACATTTCATAGGATTGATTAAAACCTTATGATGTAAAGTTTTTCAAATCATTTCTAGTACATAGTGAGTAAGCCATAGATGTTAGCTATTTTTATTATCAAAATGTGTTAATTTCCATGGCCACTGTACCAAAATTACCACAAACTTGATGGCTTAAAACAACAGAAATTTATTCTCTTAAAGTTATGGAGACCAGGTGTCTGACATCAGTATCACTGGACCAAAGCAAGTTGTAGGCAAGGCTATGTTCCCTTAGTAGACTTTAGGGGACAATCTGTTTCTTTCTTCTTCCAGCTTCTGGTTGGCATTCCTTGGCTTGTGGTCACATCACTCCAGTCTCTGCCTTTGTCTTCACTTTGCCTTCTCTTCTGGGCTTCAAATCTCCCTGTTTCTTTCTCTCTTATAATGATACTTGTATTTCCATTTAGGGCCTACCCTGATAATCCAGGATAAACCTCCACATTTTAAAATCCTTAACTTAATCACATCTGCAAAACTCTTTTTCCAAATAAGGTCACACTTACAAGTTCTAGAAATTAGGAATTGGTGTATTGTCAGAGAGAGGTCAGGAGTGTGTGTGTGTTATTTTGTCTATTGCACTCATCATCTGCATTTTTTATATTGTGCTAGATGCATGAAAAGACAGCAGGACCAATATAACTAAACTGTGAAAAATGCAGAAAGGACTATAAATTTAATTTATTTTTAAAGTGCATTGTTTTATCTTATGTTTAAATTTTGACCAGATTTTGTATCAAAGACTTACAGGGTAATCAGTTATTTTCTATTCTCTTCACTCTAACATAATACAATCAATAAATATTTGAGGAGTGATTACTATGTACCTGTAGAATGCTAGAGTACTGGGATATCAAAGTTGATAGAACAAGCAAGAGACTCTCCTCATGGAGTGCAAAGTATAGGTATAAATAATAACATTACCCTAGACAACTACTACCTTACTTTTATTGAGTATTTTTATTGAGTATAGTTGGCTATTTATGTTTAACCTGAACATTATAGGAGCAAGAAATTATTATTAAATTTACTTTAGAGATAAGAAACTGTTTCAAGGAATATACATACAGTTAGGAAGAGCCAACTTTTCAACTCTGTTCCCTCTGATTGATTATAGTATATATGTCTTGAAACAAATGAAGAATTGAGGCAAGCTTAAAAAATAAATAAAAACAAATATTTAGAAAAATAAACAAAATTTAATTTACCACATAATATAATTAACAAGAAATATCACCTAATGAGATGTTCTGTTCGATTTTGGCTTACCTGGAAATTTGAGTATTTTGGGGGAATTCTTGTTTGTTTTTTATAATTTTTTATTTATAATTTTTTCTAAAATAGATTAGTTGATTTTCTAGCCTTACTGAATAGACAATATTTATTTATACTTTTCCTTTTCTGTAAATTTTTAAATTTTTGTAAAATACACACAACATAAAATTTACCTTAACCATCTTTAAGTGTATAGTTCAGTGTATATCCATATTGTTGTGTAGTTATCACCACCATTCAGCTCCAGAACTCTTTTCATCTTGCAAAATTGAAACTCTATATGTATTAAATAATCACTCCCCATTCTTTCCTCCCCTGAACACCTGGCAAGTACTATTTTAGTTTCTGTCTGTGTGGTTGATTTTGACTACTTTGAGCACCTCATATAAATGGAATCATGCAGTATTTGTCTTTTTGTAACTGGCTTATTTCATATAGCAATAATGACCTCAAGTTCCCTACATGTTGTAGCATATATGAGACTTTCCTTCCTTTTTAAGGCAATATAATATTCCATTGTATGTATAGGCAACATTTCGCTTATCCAGTCATCTCTCTGTGGATACTTGGGTTGCTTTCACGTTTTAGCTACTGTGAATAATGATGCTGTGAACATGACTGTACAAATATCTCTTCAAGATTCTGCTCTCCTAGGTAGAGGCAAAGATATAAAATGTAACCAAAA
>VBSM01001681.1:12370872-12386481 GCA_008086735.1 Cheirogaleus medius | reverse complement strand
GCCATTCTTACCGGAGATAAGTGATATCTCATTGCAGTTTTGATTTGTATTTCCATGATGATTAGAGATGTTGAGCAATTTTTCATATGTTTGTCGGCCATTATTCTGTCTTCTTTTGAAAAATTTCTGTTCATGTCCTCTGCCCACTTTTTGATAGGGTTGTTTGATTTTTCTTTGCTGATTTTCCTGAGTTCTAAATAGATTCTAGTTATCAGCCCTTTATCGGATGTGTAGCTTGTGAAAATTTTCTCCCATTCTGTGGGTTGTCTGTTTTCTCTCTTGACAGTGTCTTTGGCTGTGCAGAAGCTTTTTAATTTGATCAGGTCCCATTTATTTATTTTTGTTGCTGCTGTGATTCCTTTGGGGTCTTCTTCATAAATTATTTGCCTAGGCCAATGTCTAGAAGAGTATTTCTAATGTTTTCCTCTAGAATTCTAATTCTAATAGTTTCACACCTAAGGTTCATTCTGTCACAAAAATCAACTTTGCCAATTTTTGAATCAGGTTGTTTGTTTTGCTTTTTAATTTTAGGAGTTCTCTATATATTCTGGATATTAATCCCTTATCCGATATATGATTCACAAATATTTTCTCCCATTCTGTGGTTGCCTTTGACTTTCTTGATATGTCTTTTGTTGCATAAAATTTCAACATTTTCATAAAGTCCAATTTGTCTATTTTTGTTGTTGTTGTCTATGCCTTTGGTGTCATATCCAAAAAATCATTGCCTCTTATTAATGTTGTTTCATAATGTGTTTAAGATGTTTTAAAATGGCATGTAAAATATCACTAAATTAAATTTTAAAACATAAGGGACTAGAATGAGAATGAATAAACTAAATTACAGGGTAGGATATGAATAATGTCACAAACATAATGTTGACCAACGTGATATGGAAAACCTAGAAAAGCAAGATCTACTTAAAGGTTAATATTAAGCAAAGCTAACTTAAGAGCACCTCCTAGTTAATATTGAGAGAGGGGGTAAGGTGCTGAAATGTTTTGTTTCTTGCTCTGGGGTGTTGGTTACATGGGTCTATTCACTTGTAAAAATTCATTGAGTTGTACGAAAATGATCTATGCATTATTCTGTATTTGAATCATACTTTTAAAAGTTAAAAAAATTAAGCATTGAGAAGCTCATGATAAAGAGAAATCTCTTTAAGAGTAGGAAAATAAGTAAAGAAGTACTCAAACTATTCAAACCTCTCTTCAATGGGATTATGCACTCACCGAACTTGGTACGTAAATTTGGCCATAAGTTTTAAAACAGACATTAGACCCAAAGAAACAGACATAATCAGAAGACTATTTTTTCTAGGAAAAAAGGCCATTCCTGGTACTGAGACTGGAAATAATTTTTCCCATGAATCTTCATAAAGAGGGAAGTGAATGGCCCAGCGAGCAACATCCTTGTTAATGTAGCAAAGACATTCATAGAAATCATTCTTACAGAGTATAGAGCAGTTCAGTTACTGGGGTGCCTTCTGATCTGATTTAACTTCAAACATTTCAAAGTTTCTAGAATGGTGAGGGAGCTATGTACACCTTAGACAATGCCCTAACAATTTCTCTCCCTTTAATGATGCTTTTGGCAATGATTGCAGGTCAGTGAGCTTGAGCTCACCTATTCTGACAAATTCTGAGTGCTGATATTCTCTGTAATGGTTAAAAGCTGGGGTCAGCCTGAGTCTTTGTGGAACCGGAGAAAATAGATACATTCCAGCAAAGATAGTATATCTCTGAGATGGCAACAGTGGGCAAGGCCCAGATTCCCTTTTAGAAATAATAAATAGGGTACAGTGAAATAAGTTGGATTTCCCTTGGTAATTCAAGTTCTTCTCAGGTCTCCCTGAACATCAGTAATCTCGACTGTGGTTCTGTTAAGTCAGGAGATGTATTTTATTATTCTTTTACCTCTTGCAATGCTTTTCAGTGCCTTGAACAAAATAGGCGCCCCAAAACATTTCTGGAATGAATAAATAATTAAATTCTACTATCTGGTAGATGTAGCAGTTGTAGAAAATTGAGTTGAATAGCTATCAGAATCTAAAGACACTCTGAAATCTGCCTTAAAAATAGCATAATATTCTGTCATATTTTGATATACCTTGTCATTTGTTCTTTCCTGAATAAAATAGACACAGCTCAATTACTGGTTAATTGATGATTCTAGTAGATTGAGTAAAGAATTTTAATACTTCATAAAGAAGAGTTTGACCTTACGTAATTGCTTTTAAAATACTATTTTTCACTTCCTATGGAATTTGGTGAGCAGTTTAGATTTGTAATAATTTGTTATTAACTAGTGACATAATTCATAATTATCATAAATTTTATCTGATACAATGTGTCAATCTTTGACTCTTCATAAATAAGAAATCAATATAAATTAACTGACTAGATTATACTTGGTAAATAAGAAATCTTTTCTCTTTTTAGGTCACAAATTAGAGCATGTGTTCTTAATTTAAATTTTCAAAAGTTGAAGAGGAACAACTCAGGACTCCACAGAAATCCAGGAGAAACAATTCCTTCCTTTAAAGATTGCCCTTAACAAAAGTAGAAGTTTTTCTAAGTAGGACTTTTTAGTATGCATAAGAAAATTTGAAAAAAAATCGCTAAATTCACTGTATTAATATTAGTATATTAATAATATAATTATCATAATTAATAACTAAAGTCTGCCATTAGAAATGATGGGATTTACATTTCTATATCCAGTTAGAGCAAAACTGTTTTTTTTTCCTACTGGTTCACATACTAAAAGCTTATATTGAAATATTTATAGAATACAAAAATTATAATTTTTGTTTCTTCTCACAAATGATGTGAGTAGGCATTACCATCAGCCAGATTTTTTAGATAAGGAAACAAAACTAAGAAAAGTCAAGTGATTTTCCAAGGTCAAGTAACTTGTGGATGGCAAAGTTAAATTATGAACTAACCATATCTGACTTAAAGCCTGATGTTCTTTCTGACGCCCTGTAGAGTTTCCTTCTCTTTCCAAATATACAGGGAAATAGCTTCTGCTAAGTCTATCATACATTGGAGTGATTTACTGGGAGACAATGATAGTATATGAATGTAATAGAGATGAGAACAATCAATAAATGACAGTATTAAGGGAGCACTAATGAAACTTTAATTTGAAAATTGCTTCAAAATGTACTCTAAGATAGACTTTATCGCCATACTCAGATTTGATGTGAAGATAAACTAATTTTATGCAAATGCTGAAGTGACTTTAACAGTTACCTATCTTGATGTGGCCCTTAAGGAAAATTGTCAGAACCATTAATACGTTTCTAAATTGATTAGGCTAATTTGGTACTCTAAAAGACATCTTCCTATAAATTAATGCTCCTATTACATTCTGATTACAGCAAATTGCTTGCTTTCCATGTCCAAGTTTGAAAGTTTCCAGTTCCTGCGTTTTTATGCTTTCTCGGTTGTTGGCTTTCGATTTGGTCTTGCCACACCAGAACAATGAATCATCTTGTCCATTAGCTGAGTTTGGAAATTCTGTGTTATTCAACGAATATTTTTTTTGCCTCGTCCCTTTGATAATTTGAAACCTGGCAACATAACTGCTTTCCCAAATGCATCTGTGATGCAACATCAACTAGTTTTGTTTTGAGCAACAAAAAGCTGTGATCTTTTTTTGTTCTTATAAATCAAGTAGAATATTTTAATAATCGTCGTTGTGTTTCAGAATAATAAAAGGTTTAAGGTAATAATAGTGAGTGGTCTCCAGAGGGGCAGCATCATCAAATAATATTAGAAGCCTCTTGATGTTTATAACTTGAAGGAAACAGAAATGTGCCAACTGAGTGATCACCCCGATTAACAGCATCTCATAGGAATAGTTATTCATTTCTGTTTTATGAATTCACACTAAAGGAGAGTCAAAACATTAAAGTTGAAGTGTTGTTTCTATGTTTTTAACAGTTAAAGCATGAACAGAGGGACACAAGTGAGACAATGTATGCTAAGGCAATGTGTCTATCACTCTCCCTACTGTGAACAGGGCACACAAGGACATGGGCGTTTGTTCCATCTTGAAAGAATGTTTAAGACTTCATGTTATTGCTTTGTCACTAAAATAAACATCCGTGAATATTGGAAGTTGGCTTTTATGAAGTGTCAATAAATGGAGTCTAGTAAATGAGAATGGTAATAAATTGTTGAAATTTGGTTGATTGTCATCATGCGTAGAGAGAACACAGTGAAGCATGTTCTTTAAGATACTGCCACGTACTATGCAAACCTTATTGTATCTGGAACTAGAACTGTGATGTTGATTCCAGGACTCTGTGTGTGCATGGTGTGTATACAACTTAAAATAGTTTGGAAGTCACTGAGACATAAGTTTGAGGATGGCTTGGCATACTTTTGTGGAAAATCATAAAAGTAGTTAGGTCTAAAAGGATAAAATTACCAGGCACATATTTTATGGAAAGAAATTATGCTCTTACAATGGGCTAGCAAAGGATTATTTAGCTTTTGGTTTATTATTAGTTCCTGAAATTTTTCAGTAAATGAAATAAGTTGTAAGAATTCTACTATGAATACTTTCCAAGATAACATCAGAACCATTACCAAAGAGAATATTGTTGAAACTAGTCAAATGGCTTCAACTTTAATAATCATAGTAATCCCAATATTGTTGTTTTTTGTTGTTTGCAGCTTGTCTTTGATCTTCCATTCATGTTTAAAAAGTGTCACCATACACAATTTTAAGAATTCAAGTGTACATTAAAAATACCTCTTCATTGAACATTATGCCACCTTTAATACAAACATCTAATGCTATCTTTTAAAGTAGGTTAAAATATAGTCATATGGCCAAGCAACATAAATGATACCATATATTCATTTCTTAATATATGTTTCATTAATATATATTAAGTTTAATTAACTAGTTTCTTTAACAATGAGAGATTTACTGTCTCTGTAGGACATTGTTTCCTATCCTTTTTTTTTGGCATTCCCATTGTTGTCTCAAACTGAGTTTATCATTTTACCCCTAAATTCAGTTCTACTTCTTGACATGATAATCTTTTAATACTAAGGGTGTTTTCTCAGAGTTTAACTATTTTTGTACATTTAAATAACAGATACCAATCTGACTTACAATGAGTTAGAATGATTGCTCTGTTATCATCATATAATAATAATCATGAGGAACCTAAAAAGTTCTTGTCATTAGTATCATTACATTTCTTTCCCAGATTTCACCATTGCTGAGACTCATATTAAATTCCATCAATACACCAAGGTAGCAAAGCCTCTGAAAATATTCGAGAAAGACTTAGCTTCATTTCTGAACAAAATGTAAATGTTTTCTATTTTATTTTCCCCTCTTTTACAAGGCTAATAGCAGCTCATTTTAAAGGAGGTATTGGATTCTGCAAGACAGAAAAACTTCTTGTACATTGCATAATCCTACTTCTGTTTATATTTTTTGTCAGTTGAATTAACTCCAGCTTCCTTCTAGCATTAACCAATGATAGTAGATTTAAAATGGCCACTGAGACAAGTTATTCTCCATTACATTTTCATTTTGTTCTCAATAATTAAGTTAAAATGGTCAAACATAGTTTTAGATTGTTTTTTTGCACAGGTAATCAAAGCATTAAACTTTTTGCTTGATGTCAGGAAGGGGTCATATGTATGCATTTCCTGGCTACTTGGCCTCAATATGTAATCAGGTATTTGGGGTCATTATATCCAGTAACTAAATCATATAGATGGTTACAATAACTGTGGAAATGAGTATTTCCTTTTGCCCTTTAAAATTTAAGCCCCAACTTGGAAAGGACACTCTCTTCAATAAATGGTTGGTGCTGAGAAATTTGGATGGCCATACATAGAAGAGTGAAAATGGACCCATTTCTCTCTCCATAAACAAAAGTCAACTCAAGATGGATTAAAACCTTAAATATAAGACCTTAAATCATAAAAATACTAGAAGAAAGCCTAGGTAAAATCCTTTTGGACAGTGGTCTAAGCAAAGAATTTATGACTAAAACCTCAAAAGCACAAACAACAAAAACAAAAATAGAAAATGGGAGTTAGTTAAACTAAAAAGCTTCTGTACAGCAAAAGAAATAATCAAAAGAGTTAAGAGACAACCTGTAGAATGGGAGAAAATATTTGCAAAATTTTTATGACAGGGGCCTAATATATAACAAACTGACAGAATATAGAAGGAACTCAACAACAACAAAAAGCAAATAATCCCATTAAAAAGTGGGCAAAGGACACAAATAGACATTTTTTGAAAGGATACATAGAAATGGCCAACAGGTATGTGAAAAAATGCTCAACATACTAATCATCAGAGAAATGCAAATTAAAACTACAATGAGATATCCTCTTACCCCAGTCGGAATGGCTATTATTAAAAAGAAAAAAAGTAACAGATGTTGATGAGGATAAGGAGAAAAGGGAACTCTTATGCACTCTTAGTGGGAATTTAAATTAGTAAAGCCTCTACGAAAAACAGGATGGAGATTTCTCAAAGAACTAAAAATATCATGGAACTACCATTTGATCCAGCAATGCAAATGCTGGATATCTATCCAAAAGAAAAAAAATGAATATATCAAAAAAGATACCTGCACTTTCATGTTTATTGTAGCACTATTCAGATAGCAAAGATGTGGAGTCAGCCTATGTGTCCATCAGTGGATGAATGGATAAAGAAAATGTAGAACATATACACAATGGAATACTATTTAGCAATAAAACAAAATGAAATCATGTCTTTTGCAGCAACATGGGTGAAACTGGAGATCATTATATTAAGTGAAAAAAGCCAGGCACAGAAAGTCAAATATTACATGTTCTCACTTATGTCAGTGCTAAAAAATGTGTACACATGGACAGAGAGAGTGGAATGATAGCTAATGGAGACTCAGAAGGGTGACAGATGAAATGGGGGTATATGATGAGAAATTAGCTAATGAGTACAATGTACATTATTTGGTGATGGATACACTAAAATCCCTGACTTTACCACCATGCAATTTATGCATGTAACAAAATTGCACATGTACCCATTAAGTTTGTACAAACAAAAAATTGTATATGTTAAAAAAAAATGTAAGCCCCAACTGGACATCCATTCTCAGTGCTGCTCAGTCATTTTCCTAATGCCCAGTAGCTCCCTTACTATAAAGGCCATTTTAAATTTTGTCCTGCTTTTCAAATACCCTGGCCAATGCTTGCTCTACATTCAGAGAATTATCTGATTTCTGCTTCTCAAATGGAATAAAGACCATTAGGTAAGCACATCTCCAAAATTTCCCTCTTTCATTACCAGCCACAGCTTTATTTACAAGCATGCTGATTCATATCCTTTTTATCTCAAAAAGATTGTAGTCTCAGTGCCCACTTACCTATTTCATGATATCAATTCCTCCTGGTGCCTCCTAAATATTTCATTAATTATCCTTTCTCTTAAAACTTCACTCTCTCCATCCATCTGCTCTCGTTCCAAACCTGCTGTACTGTCCTCTCTATATAGAAAGAATAACATTCTTTAAGCCGCTGCTCTAAATCTTTCCTTGGAGTCACAGTTAAACTTTTGGAAAGGGCAGTCTCTATGCTTTGTCTTCATTTCTTCAACTCAATTTGTCATATTTCTGAGACACTTTTTCAGTGATTACAAGTGAACTTTAAGTGTCACATCCAAAATATCTTTTCAGTATTGCTGCTTCTTGAACATGCTGAAATATTTGACACTGCTCAATGTCCCTGTTATTCATTTGACAAATATTTATTGAGTGTCCAGTACTGCATAAGGTACAAGCTCTGTATATATGGATTTCATCAACATTTTATTTCCAGCAGCTCCAAGGTAACTGGGAAAGAAGAAAATGGACCATTTAAAATATAGACTTTCTATCAAAGACTTTTAATATTAGACCTGTTTACTAACAATTCTTATTGTCCTACTTCTACTTACCTGGAAGGATTACAATTCTCCAGCCCCTTTCAGTTAGGTTATTCTAAAAGTTATGTTATTTGCTGTGGCTGACAAAAGGTGAATGGAAGCGATGGATTGCTTTCTGGCAGAAGACTTTAAAATCTGGTATGGGATTTGCTAAGATTCCGTACCCCTGTCGCAGAGACAAACACTGTTTCAGATGGTTAAGTCTTTGTCAGTGTGTGACCCTGAGTGACAATAACTTAGAATAGAGTTATGATATGAATATGTTGCCAGAGCAAGAAATACGTCTTTGTTTAAGTCACTAAGATTTTAGAGTTTTGTTACTTCAGCATATCCTAGCATATCCTAACTGATGCAGTTCTATAATGGAAATATAAATAAGTACTATACAGACATAACTGTGTGTGTTCAAGCATTTATATACTTCCCACTAAACTTTTCAAACTGAATGTTCCAAAGTCACCTTAACCTCACCATATTAAAAAGAATTTCTTAAAAATATGAAAGCATTTGCTAGCCAATATGTGATACTAGTTTAGTTGTCTTACATCTACTGAAATGTAGTAGAGGGACTGGGAGAAAATAAGTTCACAACCAACCATTTAGATTTCTTAATGCACTTATTATTGTAATTCAGAACTACTCTGAAGTTTGTGTTTTCTCCTTATGAACTTCCAGAAACTTAAAAACAATTCAAGTTCATTTAGAGACCAGGAGAAAATGATATGCTCTGGTCTGTTTTTCTTCCTATCTGAAAGCTTCATTGTGTTAAGCCTGGAAGAGTACTATATAATTATGTGTGTGAACTTCTTGATAATCTCAAAGATGGAATTTTCTTTTTATGTGCTAATGCTTATTCCTGCACTTTTCATATAATTAATATGCTCACAATAATGTGGGTACTATTATAACTTGCTATCTCATTTCCTATACATTCTGAAGATAGGGCATTGTCTGGATAATAAATGTTTTGCTCACTTAACGGTAGATTTTGATTTTATTACCACTTCACCTCTCATTTTTCATATATGATATCATCTTTTCTTCTCTTTAAAGTATTTCACCCACAATGTACTTTGTAATATGTTTAATGTTATATCTATATCTATATATGTGGAGAAGGGGGAGGGAGAGAGAGAGAGAGGATAACATTGAATTGACTAAATTCAGAAATATCCCATTTGAATGACATTATCTTTTAATTGTCATATATTCCTCTATCCTCATTGCTTAAGGAATTAAGCCATGACATTCCCCACTTATCTCTTCTGATCTATCTACTAAATACCTATCTATTTTGTGTACAGTGTTTGCAACAATATATTTACATTTTCTTGAAATATTAGTTATAAAGACAATCAGTTGAGAAACAGAATTCTAGCATAAAAGACCTGCTAGAATCTCATTAAGACAAAAGTTTCTAGAGCCAAGGACTCCACTGTGTTCAGCCTCTTTTCTCTTTGCCTTCTCTCTCTTTCTCACTTCCCTTAGGTTTGCCCTTGCTAGCTGCTGCCCCACCTCAAATACCCAATGTAAAACTCTTCATTTTTTTTAAGAAATTATTTTTTAAAAGATAAATTGGACAAAGACAACACTAAAAACAACAGCATATATGAAATTTTACATGTCATTTCCATTGAAATGTATCTTCTGTACAATTTGCTGTTTTATATGTAGATCACAAATGCTTAATAATAAGGCAAACAGAGTACCTGTGATGTATAAATGTAGATGCTTTGGTTTATAGTATTTGTAAGGTTTGGTCTCTTAGTTTTCACCTCCAGCTAGTTCTTGGAACCCAAAGTAATCTCAAGCTTAAGCTTATATACATACACATGCGTACATAAATTAAGAGTTTTTATTATTCTACATATGATTTTTACATGCTTAATGTTTAGAAAGAAGTTGGAATTATTTTCAGCCTAAATGCAGAGAAATAATGCTTATAGGATAACACATGGAATTTACTGAATTAGATGTCTATTTGTTGTAATATAGTTTTTTATGTATTATAGCATCTGTTAAGTTTCATAATTTGAAAATATATTGTTCTTTGTGAACAGGTTCTTCTCAAATTTGTGATATGGCTGTATACTGTGCATGTTAAAAACTTGCTTAAGGTCAAGGGCAAATGAATATTCTTTTATTTTATTTTTTAAAAGCTGTTCATTTATTTCTGCTTTATTATTAATTCATTCATTTATTCAGCACATTGCTAGGTGTGGTAGAAGAAACAAATAACAGTTTTTTTTATGCAACTTTTTCTGATTCCTCCAGTGTAATGTTATCTCTCCTTTTCCTGAAACCTAGTCACTCTTTGTTTATAATATTCTTTTCTTATACTCTATGGATGATTTAAGGTCATAATACATTTTCTTTTGTTTCACATTTGGTCATGATATGTGGGTTTTAAAATTTTTTCCTGGAACTTTCTTTCGTTTTTTTGTTGTTTTTTTTAACCAGGGTATATTGTTCTTCATCATCTTTCTAACATTGCTCAGGTTCTTCCTTAATTTATTGAATTCATTCTAGGTCCCTTCTTTAAGTCATCCTGAAGCTGACTGGCTTCTTGGTCTCAGTTGCTTTCTAGTCCTCTTAAATAGCTGGCACTCTGAGATTGTATTTCATTTTTGACACTCCTGTTTTATACTATTTTTACTATCCCATGTCATCATTTTCCTAAATCTGGTTGTCTTTTTACTGTAATACATAACAAGTAACTATGTTAGAAAGAATGTGTGTGATGTAAAATATAGACATAAAGGCTCATATGAGTCTTTGCAAAAGACATGATAACATATATCCAGAACTTTAAAAATATGCATGTTATTTGATCTAACAAATCAACTCATGGGAATTTCTTTTAAATTTTTTTAATGAAAAGACTTCAATATCCATAAAGATTTAATGATAAGTTTATAGTTGCAACTTTTTTGCAATATGGAGGCTATATAAAGGACCTCAAAAAATATTCCAGCAACATCATTGAATATATGATGCGGCAGAAATACATCATTTGACATTTAAATACACTTACTGTATTATAAGTAAATACAAATATGTCACAAAAAATTGCATAATAGGTTTCAGTTTCTATTTAATGTTTTAATTAAATGTGTATAATAAAGAATACAGGCAGTGCTGTTCAGCAGAACTTTCTACAATTAGGGCAGTGTTCTTTCTATATCTGTGTTTTACAATATGAGAGCCAATAGTGACATGTGGCTATTGAGCATTTGAAATGTGGTTGGTGTGACCAAGAAACTGAATTCAAATTTTGTTTACTTTAAATTAAATAGCCATAATATCATATTGAACAGCACAGATATAGAGGACTATCATATTCTAAAGGTGTTAATGGTGATTATTTATAGTAGGGAGTCATTGATTACAGGTTTTCCTGATGTTCATTGTTAATATTTTTCCAATGAAGTTTATGATAAAAACAATAAAGAAAGCTTTATTTTGAAGACAACATGCCTGATGAGTATTGTTTATACTTTCAAAACTGTGGTAATTAAATCATCCCTTAGGGTTTTAATAATGTATAAACAAATCCATTTCCTTCTTATCAACATTTCTGTCATACTTCAAAGATCATTAAATTTTATAAGGTATTTGTTTATTTTTGAGTTTTCATTTTTAAAGAACAGAGAAATATTTTTTTGAGAAATATTTTTAATAATAGCAACAATAATAGCCAACATTTATTAAGACTTACTAAGTGCCAGACACTGCTTTATGTGTATTAATTCATCTAATCCTTACTGTGTCTATTTGTAATATGTACTACTATTTTATCCATCTACAGATGAGGAAACTGAAGTACATAGAATCTATATAATTTGCCTGAGATTACACAGCTAGAAAATAGGAGTAGGGAAGGTGGGAAACCAGGCAATATCAAAGCCCAATAATCAGCATAACTGTGTGTTTTTCTGTCCACATTCACAGTAGGGGTACTCGTGATAAGCAGCTGGAGCACAAGATTGAACAGAGTTATGCTTTGTCCAATCAAAAAATAAGAAAAAGCAAGAGAAAAGCAACGGAGTGGAGGGTACACGTGTGTTTGTGATTAGCATCATTGCCCATGGAATTTATATTGGGTAAGAAGGAAAATGAGGAACATTAAAATGTGTGTGTGGGGAGGGGATACAAAAATCATATCAGTCCTGGTAGTAGAACATGTGAGCAAGAAAGGTCGGAGGTTGGAAAGTGGGTGTTTGAGATTTTGGAAGGGATACACTCTATTCGCTTAGTTAACAGGAAGGCGTAAAGGTGAGAGTGTATGGCTGAGGTTAAATGGAAGATCAGATGGCTGTAGTTAAGGAAGTGAAAGAACCAGGTTTAAGAAGGGCCATCTAATTGCGTATTGAAATCACCATGAATTATGACAGAAGTAGTTTTGGAATGAATGATTGTGAGACAGGATCTAAAATCTTGAAGTGAATGGCTGCAGCAAGGAAGGAGAACAGTGCTACAGTCTGAGGACATATGATGGATCCCCATGTTCTATTATTTATTGTAATGCCAGGGTCTGGCACATGGGAAGCAATTAGATCAGGAAGTTGTGAGTTCAAGTTGGGCATGTCTCCTGTACTTGGAGGGCTACCAAATAGTTGCAAAGGCTTCAACAAATATATCAGGGAAGAGTGATTGTATCTTGTATGAAATTTTCTGAGCCACTGACCTGGATGACAATGTGATGCTGCTTGGGCATGGACATGGTCCAGGAGACGTGGTGGAATTCAGAGAGGGAGTGCCAAGGGCACAGCCTGTGTTTCCACTATTTGGCATGGCACAGATGAGTGAATGGCTCCATTTCTCTGGATGGGGGAAATCCACCAGATGAAGAGATTATAGCAGCAAGAGGATGTGGTAGGGCTGACAGATTTAGGTAAGATCAGACCTCCCACACCACGAATCTGCTTGAGGTAGGAGGAGTGAAGTGTAACAAATGCAGCCCCTCTAGGTGCTACCTGTACAGAGGAACTCAACATCTTTTCTCCCTCTTCTTCCTTCCTACCTGATCTTTACTGGAATAAGAAGCCACCTGGACAAAAAGACATTGTGACATTAGGTGAGGCCTCACGTCCCTTCATGTAAAATTACAGGGCTTGGAGGGCAGGAAGAAAGCTTTTGATCAAATGGGAAGCTAAAATTGTAAAATGAATATGAGTGTCTTTTAATAACTTGAAAAGGACTGATGGATTATAGAATTAGACTGAAATGTTAAAAAGCCTGTTATCTAATGGAAGAGGTACTTAAACAGAAAACATGTAGTGGTAGTTTTCAGAAAACTACGTATGCCTCCAAATTTTTACCTACTGAATATTTGTGGAGTGAATGAACAACTTAGACTCACAATTTGAGATTGCTTGCTCAAAACTTGAGGACATTTGTACATAAATCTTTAGTGACAGGAAATTATAGAGACCTGGATGGTGGCTGTGTCCTCATCAGGACAAGATGAAGCCACTCTCTGAAAATGTCTTAGGGAATGATTATGTTATAGGAATCAAAGATCCAAAGAAATCTCTTCATTTGAAATCCAAGAATTTTAAGACAAATCTCCCATCTGGGCTGTGAATCACATTTCACACCTTGGAAAATGCAAACCGCAGTCACACCATGTCATGCACAGGAACAGAGATCACGTGGGGTTGTGAAAATGGGGCTCTGCTAACCTAAATGGATATAAACTTTGTCTAGAACACTTTGCAATGGTTTGGGGAACTCTGCTCATGTTGTACATAATTGAACATATTCATAAGCTTATTAAATGAGTAATGAAAGGAAATCCTGTCAAAGATTTTTAGGCAGGAAACAGGTAACTTTGGTTTTACTTTTTTCTTCTTCGGTTTTACTTTTATATATGCCAGGAAAAGTAAGGATTGTAAACTACCTCCTCTTTGGACTAGTTACAGAATTCTTAGTCTTGCAGGGTGTAAGAAAGTCTGTGATATCCATCCTACTGTGGAATCATTTCTTTCTTGCCTCTGTGTAAAGGTTTGTGGCTGGCTCAGATAAGATGTCGACATATTCCTTTTATGTTGGCTACATGAAAAATATGAGGTAATGATACAAAAGATATATAAAAGAAAGCCCCACCTAAGGGTCAGTAAGAAGAGCATAAGCAGTTCTTTTCTTTCTTTTCAGGTTGGCACCATTTTCATTCTATATTTGGAATGAAAACTAGCTTAAATCTCCCACTCATACTTAACCTGATTCTGGAATTGCCTTTTTTTTTTTTCTGGCAGGGAGAGAAGGAATTCAGATCTGTGGACTTTAAATTCTATGAAAGCTGTGATATTACTATTACTTGGAATCTATGTGGAAGATGTAAGAGTTAATCTTAAATGTGCTTTGTGTAGATGAGTATTTATTTAGTGTTAAACTAGCACCATGCGTCATCGTTGGCTTGTTTGCATTGAATTTTCAGCTTACTCTCATTATACAGAGTTCTTGGATGTATTTGTATTTGAAGCAACTTAGTTATGGCAAGCATATTGCTTATATTGTAGCTTGCTGTGCAAAAATATGATTCAAATTTTTGGAATGCTAGTATGTGGAAAATTACCCTTAAAGTATTTTGCAGCCAGTTTGGCCAAATATTTAAGTAATTATGCTTGTTAATTTTTAGTAATTATATCTCTTGTGTCTGAGTATCCTTTATCTTTGTATAAACTGCTCATTTCTGAAAGATGAAATCTTCCAGAAAGTTCTAAATAAAGCAAAGAGTGGCCCTAGACCAAAAAACAGTGGCCTTAGGACAAAAGATAGGTGAACACTATATTGCTGTATTTTCTAGGGAAAGGCTTTGATAGAAGCTCAGTGACTTTAGAATGTAGTATATTCATTTAGCTAAGCTAAAATTACTGTTTTAGTGGCAAACAAAAACAACTCTGGCTACTTTGCATACCTATTTTATAACCTGAGTGGTTATTTTATCAGCCTAGTTACTTTTTAATCTTTTTTTATTTTTAGATAATTATAAGTATACATGTAGTTGTAAGAAATAATACTAATTGCTTTTTGCTGATATCTATGTAGCATTATGGCTAAGAGTAAGTGCTGAGCCAGAGAGAAACAGGTCTATTGACTTTCTTGTAATATGTCCTACTATGACGCCTTAGGTAAGTTGTGTATCCCTCATTAGAGGGAGTTTCTTCATCAGTGCAACATGAAAAATAATTTCGATTTCCCAGCATGGTTCTAAATGCACCCTAGATTTTAGGTGTTGGGTGCTCTTGCCATGAAATAAGTGATGGTTATTAACAGTATCTTTTTTAAAATTTATTTTTATTTTTTATTTCAAAATATTATAGAAGTATAAATGCTTTGGTCACTTAAATTTCCTTTGTACCACCCGAGTCAAAGTTACAAGCGTGCCCATCCCCCAGACAGCACGTACCATGTTGTGATGAATTCTAGCTATGGTTTTATTACCACAGAACATATATCCCACATGGTAAAACACAATGAAAAGTATTATCCAATAGTTATACATTCAAGAACTCTTTCAGGAAATGGATCCATTCCAGAAAGGAAGTTATAATTGTGTATGGAAATTTTTTTTAAAAATGTTTCTTATTAACGACAGTGAGCTAACACCGTTTATGCTAGCCTGGATTAAGCTTAAGCCCGTT
>VBSM01001681.1:12342771-12355148 GCA_008086735.1 Cheirogaleus medius | reverse complement strand
AAAAAAAAAAAAGCAAAGGTAAGGATAGATTTTCTATTCCAGCTAGGATAAAATAAGCATAGTCTACTTTGTCTCTCCCACTGAATATAGCTATAAAGCCTGAAGAGAATGCATAGAACAACTATTTGAAGACTTTGGAAATAAACAGCAAGAATAGATGAAGCAATAAGACCAGAATTTGTACCATCCATTTGGCAGTGAATTGCATTTTTCTTTCTCTGGAGGCTACCAGCCTGCACCCAAGGTCACCTGAAAGCTGGGTTTCTGCATCAACACAGAGGGAGATAGCTCCAGGAGAAATCATCTAGTTCATGGTGGTGGACTGCAAAAGGGTCTTCTTGCAGCAAAGTAGTGGCAGCTATCATAAAATGCTCCAATGAGGATGGGTGAAAGTACTGAAATGAATAAAAATGTAGAAAGTCTCAGGAAAAATATAAGATGTGTAAAGAAGAACCAAATGAGAAATTTTAGGACTGAAAACTAAAATAAGTAAAAAGCTATAGATAGGCTAAATATCAGAATGAAGATGACAGTAGAAAAATTTCATAAAATTGAAGATAGATCAATAGGAATTATCCAATCCACATAACACAGAAAGGCGGGGGACTGGAGCAAGATGGCTTAATTGAACCTCCAATGATCATCTCTCTTCAGGAACAACAAATTCAACAACTACCCATGTGAGAGAGCACCTTTAGAATAACTAAAAATCAGGTGAGAGATCACAGTACCTGGTTTTAACATTATATCAAGGAAAGAGGCAGTGGAGAAAGCAGGTAAGACAGTTTTGCATTGCCTATGCCACCCTTACTGCATCCCCAGTGCAGGTGGAGAGAGAATCTGTGTGTCCGAGGGAGGATGAGTGAAGTGATTGTGCAATTTTGCATTGGAACTGAGGGTCTCCCTGTCACAGGGGAACACAGCACAAGGCACAATTCTGCAGATGCTCATGGTGGGAGGATTTAGATCAGCCTAGCCAGAGGGAAATCCTCCACCCCAGCTATAGAAAACTGAGTTCCAACTGGCTCCTCTACTGGCTGACAAAAGTGTCTGGGGTCCCAGAATAAATTTGAAAGGCAGTCAGGCCACAAAGTCTGCAATCACTGGGCAAGTTCAATGGTTGTACAGTCTTGGAGCCATCGGACTTGGGTGCACATGACCCAGTGAGACACCAGCAGTGGCACCCAAGCAAGTGCTTGTGTCAACCCTCACCCAACTCCAGGTAGAGTAACTTGGGAAGAGTCAAATTCCAGTTGGGAAAAGGAAAGGGAACAGCACAAAGACTTTGTCTTGCAACTTGGGCACCAGTCCAGCCACAGTAAAATAAAGTGCCAAACAGATTTCTGAAGCACCTGATCCCAGGCCTTAGTTCCTGGATGGCATTTCTAGACCCACCCTGGGACTGAAGGAAACCTGCTGCCCTGAAGGGAAGGACCCAGTCCTGACAGAATTCACCACCTGCTGACTAAAGAGCCTTGGGCTCTGAATAAACATGAGTGGTAGCCATGCAACAGTCACCACAGTTTTTGAGTGAGACTGGGCTGCATTAAGGTGTGATCTGATGCAGTCCCACTGTGATAGCCATGAGGGAGTACCCACAGCATACTTCCTCCAACTCCAGTAGCCCAGCATGGAGAGTGAGGTAAGAGAGTGAAAGTCTTTGCCTGGTAATCCAGGTAATTCTCTCATATGTTACCCAAGTCCACCAAGGTGGTACCATCAGGAATCTATAAGAGCCATGGTGTTATTTGGCTTGGGGCACTCCTAGGGCTGCAGTGACCAAAGATTTAGATCATATTATTCAATTCCTTTTGAATATCTGGAAAGCCTTCTCAAGAAGAATGGATTCAGTTGAGCCCAGACTGTGAAGATTAGAATAAATAACTATTCAATTCCCAGACATCCATGAACATTGACAAGCATCAAGAACATCCAGGAAAACATGACCTCACCAAATAAACTAAATAAGGTACCAGTAACCAATCCAGATTGATGGAGATATGTGACTTTTCACACAAAGAGTTCAAAATCACTGTTCTGAAGAAGCTTGCAGAACTTCAAGACAACACAGAGAAGGAGTTTAGAATCATATTAGAGAAATTTAACAAAGAGATTGAAATAAAAATATCAAGCAGAAATTATGGAGCTGAAAAATTCAATTGACAACCTGAAAAAAATGCATCAGATTCTCTCAAGAGCAGAATTGATTGAGCAGAAGAATTGTGAGATTATACACAAGCCATTTGAAAATAGAAGAGGAAAAAAATAAAAAAGAATGAAGCACTCCTACAAGGTCCAGAAAATAATCTCAAAAGGGCAAATCTAGGAGTATCTGTCCTTAAAGAGGAGATAGAGACATTGGGGTAGAAAGTTTATTCAAAGAAATAATAACAGAGAACTTTCCAAACCTAGAGAATGATGTCAATATTTGGGTAAAAGAAGGTTGTAGAACATGAAGCAGATTTAACCCAAATAAGACTACCTCAGAACATTTAATAATCAAGAGTCCAAAGGTCACAGATAAAGAAAAGGTCCTAAGGGCAGCAAGAAAATAGAGAAAAATGACAACATTTAAAGGATCTTCAATACATCTGGCATCAGATCTCTCAGTAAAAGCCTTACAGGCCAGAAGAGAAAGACATGACATTTTCAAAGTGCCGAAGGGGAAAAAAATAACCTTAACCCTAGAATATTATATTCTAAAAATATCCTTCAAGTATGAAGGAAAAATAAAGATTTTCCCAGAAAAAAGCTGAAGGATTTCATCAACACCAAACCTGTTTTACAAGAAATGCTAAAAGGAGTTTTTCCATCTGAAAGAAATGACATTAATGAACAATAAGAAATCATCCAAAGATATAAAACTCAGTGGTAACATTAAATACAAAAATATAGAATACTCCATTGCTATAATTGCAGTGTATAAACCACTTATATCTTGAATAGGAAGACTAAAAGATGAACCTATTAAAATAAGAACTAGAACAACTTTTTAAGATCTAGACAGTATAGAAAGATATAAATGGAAACAAAAAGTCAAAAACCTGGAGAAGGGCAGTGGAGTTAAAGTGTAGTTTCTTTTAAATTTCTCTTTGGTTGTTTTTTCTAAGCAGAGTTCAGTTGTTATCTGTTTAACATAATTGGTTATAAAATGTTTTTTGAAAGCCTCATGTTAACTTTGAATCAAAAACCTACAACATGTACCAAAAAATGAAAAGCAAGACATTAAAACACACTACCAGAGAAAATCACTTTTACACAAAGGAAGACATGAAGGAAGGAAGGAAGGAAGAGAAGACCACAAAACAACCAGAAATCAAATAAAAACATGGCAGTAGTAAAGTCTTTATCAATAATAACATCAAATGTTTTAATAAATGGGCTGAACTCTCCAGTCAAAAGACTTAGAGTGGCTGAATGGATGAAGAGACTAAACCCAACTATATGCTGTCTACAAGAAAACCACTTCACCTATAAAGACACACATAGAATAAAAACAAAGGGGTTGAAAAAGATATTCCATAAAAATGGATACCAAAAAACAATAGGAGTAGCTATACTTCTATCAGTTAAAATAGATTTCAAAACAAAAACTGTAAAAAGAGACAAAGAGGGTCATCACATAATTATAAAGGGGTCAATTCAGCAAGAGGATATAACAATTCTAAATATATATGCATCTAATACTGGAGCACCCGGGTATATGAAGCAAATGTTATAGAGCTAAAGAGAGAGATAGACCACTATATAATAATAGTTGGAGATCTCAACACCCCACTTTCAATATTGGACAGATCATCCAGATAAAATCAACAAAGAAACATTAGACTTAATTTATACCATAGATGAATTGGACCTAATAGATATTTACAGAATGTTTCATCCAACAACTACAGAATACATGTTCTTCTCCTCAACTCATGAATCATTCATTCTCATGGGGAGACCATATGTTGGGCTGCAAAATAAGTCTTGAAAAAATTTTTTAAAACTGAAACCATATCAAATATTTTATCTGATCACAATAGAATAAATCTAGAAATTAGTATCAAGAGGAACACTGGAAACTATACAAACACATGTAAGTTAAACAATATGCTCCCAAGTGACTAGTGGGTCCATGAAGAGATTAAGAAGGAAATTAAATATTTCTCAAAACAAATGACAATGAAAACAACATATCCAAACCTATGGGATACAGAAAAAGCAGTAAAAAGAAGGTGGTTTATAGCAATAAGTGCCTCTAATAAAAAAGTAGGAAAACATCAGATAAACAATCTAATGATGTATGTTAAAGAACTAGGGAGGAAAAAAAAGCAAAACCAAACCCAAAGTTAGTAGAAGAAAAGAAATATGATCAGAGCAGAAATATAAGAAATTCAAAGGAAAAAAAAATACAAAACATCAATGAGACAAAAAGTTGGTTTTCTGAATAGGTGAAAAATATATATATACCTTTAGCCAGAATAACTAAGAAAAAAATGAGAGAAGAACCAAATAAATAGTCAGAGATGAAAAAGGAGACATTATAACTGATGCTGCAGAAATCCAAAGGATCATTAGAGACTACTATGAGCAACTATACGCCAATAAATGGGAAAACCTAGAAGAAATGAATAAATTCCTAGACACATACCAGCTACCAAGATTGAACCACGAAGTAATCCAAAACCTGAATAAGTCAATAAGAAGTAACAAGGCAGAGGTAGTATAAGAAAGTTGCACATCAAAGAAAAGCCCAGGACCTGAGATGGCTTTACTGCTGAACTATACCAAACATTTAAAGAACTAATAACAATCCTATTGAAACTATTCCAAAAAAAAAAAAAAGACACAGGAATACTCACAAACTCATTGTATTGGGCCTGTATCACCCTGATAACAAACCCAGACAAAGACACAACAAGAAAACTATTGGCCAATATCTCCGGTGAACATAGGTGCAAAATTCCTCAACAAAATATTAGCAAACTGAATTCAACAACACATTAAGAAGATTATTCATGATGATCAAGTGAGATTCATCCCAGTGATGCAAGGATGGTTAAACATATGCAAATCAATTAATGTGATATATCATATCAACAGAAGAAAGGACAAAAACCATATGATCATTTCAATAGATGCTGAAAAAGTGTTTGATAGAATTCAACATCCCTTCATGTTGTGTGTATAGAAGGAACATACCTCAACACAATAAAATATATATATTACAGTCTCACAGCTAGTATCATATTGAATGGGGGAAAACTGAAAGCCTTTCCTCTAAGTTTGGAAATAAGAGAAGGATGATCACTTTCACCACTATTATTCAACATAGTATTGGCAGTCCTAGCTAGAGTAATCAGAAAAGAGAATAAGTTAAGGGCATCTAAATTAGAAAGGAAAAGTCAAATTATCCTTCTTTGTAGATCATATATCTAGAGAAACTTAGATTCCATGAAAACTATTAGAAATGAAAAATTCAGTACAGTTGCAGGATATAAAATCAACATACAAAAATCAGTAGCATTTCTGTATGCCAAGAACACTTTTCAAAGTATCCTTTTCAAAAGAAGACAGACATCTTTTCAATATACTGATTTCTCCACCTTTGGATATATATCTAGCAGTGGGATTGCTGGGTTATATGGTAGTTCTATTTTTAGTGTTTTTGAGAAACCTATATACTGTATTCCATAGTGGTTGCACTAATTTACATTTCCACCAACAGTTTACTAGGGTTCCTCTTTCTCCACATTCTTGCTGACATTTGTTATGGCCTGTCTTTTTGAAAAAAGCCATTTTAACGGGGGTAACATATATGCATACTATGGAGTTCTACTCAGCCACAAATACTAATGGTGATCTAGCATCTCTTGTATTATCCTGGATAGAGCTTGAGCCCATTCTACTAAGTAAAGTATCACAAGAATGGAAAAACAAGCACCACATGTACTCACCAGCAAATTGGTATTAATTGATCAACACTTAAGTTCACATATACTATGTTTCCCCGAAAATAAGACCTACCCATAAAATAAGCCCTAGCAGGATTTCTAGCATTTGTGCAATATAAGCCCTACCCTGAAAATAAGACCTAGTGATGGGCGTGGCTACACAGCATATCTGCATAACCCATGCATTTCGTGGCGGAGCGGTAAAGAAGACGCGCAGACCTTCTCATCTACCCCATGAGAGCTCTATTGCTCGACATGAGAGATTGAGGCCAATGGTTCTAAAGGTAATAGAGTTGCAAGACATTCAGGATGAAATTCAGGGTTTGGAGAGTTATGATGATGTTCCAGAAGAAGACGCCTTAACTATATTTGAATAAATGTAGATTGTTTTACTGTACTTAAAAAAAAATAACACATCTCCTGAAAATAAGCCCTTGGGTGTGTTCTTGAGCATAAATAAATATAAGACCCTGTCTTATTTTTGGGGAAACACGGTAGTAGTAACATTTATTGGGTGTCAGGGGGGAAGAGGGGATGGGTATTTACATACCTCATGGGTGCAGTGCACACCATCTGGGGGATAGAAATGCTTGAACCTCTGACTCGGGTGAGGCAAGGGCAATATATGTAACCTAAATATTTGTACCCCCATAATATGCTGAAATAAAACAATAAAATAAGATGTCGGCACTCCCATGTTTATTACAGCACTATTAACGATAGCCAAGATTTGGTCTCAACCTAAGTGTCCATCATTGGATGAACAGATAATGAAAGGTACATAAAACGCAGTGGAATATTATTCATCCATAAAAAAGAATGACATTCTGTCATTTGCAACAACATGGATGGATCTGAAGAATATTATATTAAGTGAAATAAGCCAAGCACAGAGAAAGAAATCTTGCATGTCCTCATATATTGGAACTAAAAATTAAAATTAATCTAATGGAGACAGGGAGTAGAATGATGTTTACCAGAGGCTGGGAAGGGCAGCAGGGAGGGAGGGATAAAGTGGCGATGGTTAATGGGTGTAAAAATATAGTTAAATAATTATATATAGTGAACAATATTTGATAGCACAACAAAGTGAATATAGTCAATAAGTTATAGTGTATTTTAAGATAGCTAAAAGAATGGAATTGGGATGTTCCTAACAGAAAGAAATGATTAATGCTTGAAGTGATGGATATGCTAATTACCCTATTTGGTTATTACACATTGTATACCTGTATCAAAACATAACATGTACCATATAAAGATATACAACTCTTATGTACCCGTTACAATTAACAAAAATTTTTAAAAATCATAGATACCCTATAAAAATATACAACTCTTATGTACTCATAATAATTAAAAATAAATTTTAACCCCCCCCAAAAAATAACACGGAGAAAAAAAGATCCAAATAAAGTGAACAGAGCACTGTGTATGTAAGGAACAATACTGAAAAGTCCATTTAATCTTTACGTTATAAAGTCCTAGAAGGAAAGGTGAAATACACTGAAATATATGTGTGAAGAAATTATGGGAAACTCTCTAAATTTGGTGAATGGCATAAACCTACATATATAAGCATCTGGGCAAAGACAAAAGAAAATAAATCCAAAGAAATCCTGTTCAAACACACTCCTGAAAACTAAAGACAAAGAAAAGTTTTGAAAGCAGCCAGAAAAATATGCATAAGGGATAATGATATGAATTATAGAAGATTTCTGATCAGAAATCATGGAGGTCCAAGAAATGGCATTACATGTTTAAAGTGTTAAGAAGAAAAGAACTACCAATCTAGATTCTATGTCTAGCAAAAATATTATTCAGGCTTGAAGAGGAAATAAAAACATTATCTGTTGAAGAAAATGTAAAATAATGTTTTTAGCAGACTTGCTCTAAAATAATTGATAAAATATTAATAAATTCTTCAAACACATAGGAAATGTTACCAGAAAGAAACTTGAAACAGCAGGGAAAAAAAGTAATAGAAATGGAAAATATCTAGATAAATATTAGGCTATGACATTTAACCAGATATCTATGACTACTCCCATAGGCATGTTTATTTCCAGAAACATCTAAATTCTTAATCTAAATCCTATTCTTATTTCTTCACAGTATAATTAATTTTCTCATTATTTTCATTTTATAGCCATTTGCTTCTACATGTTGAGTCAAATTCTTATCTTGGTTTTCCATATAACTTACATTCCTAATCTGCAAAATGAATTAAGTTCTTATCTCCAGTTCACTTTTTAATTCTGATATTGCATTTTTGTTTCCTTGTAATCCATTCTTATCTCATTCTTCAGTTTTTAAGTTTCATCCCATTGTCTTTTAATATAAGCCTGTTTTACCCTTATTGCTTTCAACTCATAATCCATGGTTACTATGTCTTCTTCTTTCTTTGACAATACTAAATAGTCTTTAAAATATTTCTATAGAAATTATTTTCATATATCATTTATTCATTGAATCTTCAGGCTAATATTCTCTGTGTATGGCAAAGGAATCTACCATGAGGCCATACTAGATGGAAACCTGTTAGTTGCTAGAAACTGAAACACTAGATTTACAAATAAACCTTATACTGTAGTTGTAGTTCTGCAATAAAATTTCCCTAGCCATTGGGTAACCTTATAGTCATAGAGGCAGGTATGGGGGAGCCAGGCAAAAATAACACATTCTGCATTTTTGTACAACTAGGTCTTAATGGATCTCTTCTTAGTCAATAATGGATAAACAGAATATTAAGTTTTAGAACATGATGTATTTTAGAAGTAGTGGGTGGGAATATTAGCTTGATGACTAGGAAAATCTTAATAATTGGTTCAACTTTGATAAAAATTACCTAAACCCAAATGACATGAGTTTTGAACCTAATAATTATAAATTTGGTGATTTCATCACTATATTAATATTTCTTTTTTAGTAGGATTTTGAAAAAACAGATGAATCAACAGTACTTTTCAAAAAATTCCTAGCAAATATACAGGGCAACTTATAGCTGATACAAATTTCATTCTTCGTTTTGAATGAAATACCCTGCACAAAGTTTATCCTTTGTACAGAAGTTTCGCATTATACAGGCCATCTTCTGTTTAGGCAATATATGTCAAAATTTTTGTAATGTGATAATAACAACATGAATATTAATGACAAATTTGTTGCTTTACGAGTACATTTTAGATAATTTAATTTTATGAAAAAATAGTAGTGAGCTTTCATTAAGGTTTTGGTTATATATAGCCATTAAAGACAACAAATATAAAGTTTTCTTTTCCCTTCATTTATATTACTACCATGTTTCCCCGAAAATAAGACAGGATCTTATATTTATTTTTCCTCAAGAAGACACCCTTGGGCTTATTTTCAGGAGATGTGTTTTTTTTTAAGTACAGTACAACAATCTACATTTATTCAAATATAGTTAAGTTGTCATCTTCTGGAACATCATCATAACTCTCCAAACCCTGAATTCCATACTGAATTTCTTGCAACTCTATTTCCTTTAGAACCATCAGCCCCAATCTCTCATGTTGAGCAATAGAGCTCTCATGGGGTAGATGAGAAGGGTTGTGCGTCATCTTTACTGCTCCTTGAGGTAATGCATGGGTTGTGCAGATACACTGCATAGCCACGCCCGTCACTAGGTCTTATTTTCAGGGTAGGGCTTATATTGGGCAAATGCTTAGAAATCCTGCTAGGGCTTATTTTATGGGTAGATCTTATTTTCGGGGAAACACGGTATGTATAACAATTGTTAGAGTTTTTATAATCCAATTATATTAATTGCTTAGAAAATATTAAGGTACATTATTAATGTTTTAGGAAAGCACTTCTTAACATTTATTCTAAGTTTTCATGTCCAGTCCTACACTGACAGGGCTTCAGTGCCTCTCCTGCTGCATAATCTAAGTGAAGCTTTTTCATGACATGAACTAAAAAATAATGAATGGCCAGCATTACTTATGTCCACAATAAAGGCATTGACATATTTGTCATAGAAATACTTAATGAACAATCAGCTCTTAAATCAACTTATGGTAAAGTTGGTACAGAGTTTAAGCTTCAGTAAATCTTCTATGCTGCAAAGAAAAGCAATGATAAATAACCACAAGTGTATATACGTATACTTTATTTTTTTAAGAGCACAAAGACATGTGAAGCAGCTCAATAATGTAAACACAACCACAGATCAGAAAAGAGAGACATTCTAAGCCAAAAAATGAGCTGACACCACAGGTTTTCTGAACTTTAGATCTAGATTTGGAAAGTGGTTGTCTAGAGTTTATAACCTGTAGGGTTACAGGGACAGAAAATACAATGTAAAGGCAGGCTCAGTATCTAAACCAGGACTTTGATAGGGCTCTCCATTTATTCAATAATTCATTCAACAAATTTGCAAAGCCCCTAATATGTATCTGGCAGTATTCTGGTGTTGAGTATACATCTGTGCAAATACAAATCCCTGCTTGCATGAAACTTATATTATAGTGAAAAGGAGCTCCTGGGTTAGCTAGGAGCACCAGGGTGAGAAGGAAAGTGGGGATAGAACCTCCTAAAGATAAACTGAAACACTTTACTAGGTGACCTGTTAAATCACAGCAGAAGGGGGAGCCTAAAATATCATTGTAACATTTGTATTTCAAATAGGTGTCCCAGGGATGCAGAGAAGCTCAAAACCATTATAAAAGAAGAAATGAAAGGTGAAGCCACCAACAAAAAGAACATAAGAGACTCCTAAAATTGATAAATAAATTCAGCAAAGTCTCAGGTTACAAAACCAATGTAAATAAATCAGTAGCATTTCTACATACCAATAACAGTCAAGCTGAGAGTGAAATCAAAGGCTCAATACCATTCACAATAGTTACAAAGAAAATAACATACCTAGGAATATCCTTCCCCAAGGAGGTCGAATATCTCTGCAAGAAGAACTATAAAACACTGAGGAAATAAATGACAGAGCACAGAAACAAATGGCAAAACATATCATGCTCATAGATTCGTAGAATCTACATTGTTAAAATGCCCATGCAACCCAAAATGATTTACACATTCAATGCAATCCCCATCAAAATACCAATGTCATATTTCAGAGATCCAGAAAAAATAATTCCATGCTTCCTCTGGAACCAGGAAAGAGTCTGGATAGCCAAAGCAATCTTAAGCAAAAAGAACAAATCTGGAGAGATCCTATTACCAGACTTCAAACTATATTACAAAGCTATAGTAACTCAAACACCATGATACTGATGCAAAAATAGAGACATAGATCAATGGAACAGAATAGAGAACTCGAATATAAAAACATCTACCTACAGCTAACTGATCTTTGGCAAAGCAGACAACAATATACACTGGGGAAATGGAGCCCTATTCAATAAATGGTGCTGGGAAAATTAGATAGCCGTATGCAGAAGAATGAAACAGGACCCCTGTCTCTCACCACTCACAAAAATTATAATAGTTTAACATGGATAAAAGACTTACATATAAGGCATGAAGCCATAAGAATTCTAGAAGAAAATGTAGGAAAAATACTTCTAGATATCTTTCTAGGCAAATAATTCCTCACTAAAACCCCAATGGCAATTACAGCCACAACAAAAATAAATAAATGGGATTTGATTAAACTAAAAAGCTTCTGCACAGCTGAGGAATTAACCAACAGAGCAAACAGACAACCTATAGAAAGGAAGAATATATTCACAAACTATATATTTCATAAAGGGTGAATATCCAGAATCTACAAAGAACTCAAGAAAATTAGCAAGAAAAAAAAAACATTAAAAAGTGGGCAAAAGACGTGAACAGAAGCTTTTCAAAAGAAGACAGACAAATGGCCTGTAAACATATGAAAAAATGCTTCACATCACTAATCATCAAGGAAATGCAAATTAAAACCATAATGAGATATCACCTTATTCCAGTTAGAATGGCTTTTATTAAAAAGACTGAAAACAATAGATCCTGGCATGGATGAAGATAGAAAGGAATGCTAATACATTGTTAGTGGGACTGCAAATTAGTACAACCTGTATGGAAAATAGTATGAAGAGTCCTCAAAATACTAAAAGTGACCTACCATTTGATACTGCATTCTTACTATTGGGTATCTACCCAAAGGAATGAAGTCATTTTATCAAAAAGACACCTGGATTCAAATGTTTGTTGCAGTACAATTCCCAATTGCAAAGATGTGTAATAAACCCAAATGCCCATCAATTCATAAGTGGATTAATAAAATGTGGAATATGTATACCATGGAGTACTATTCAGCCATAAAAAGGATGAATCAGGGCCTTTTGCAACAATTTAGATGGAAATAGAGACCATTCTAAGTGAACTATCTAAGGAATGGAAAAACAAACACCACATTTTCTCACTATTAAATTGGAATTAACCAATGAGCACACATGTGCACAGAGGGAAGTA
>VBSM01001681.1:12313447-12342671 GCA_008086735.1 Cheirogaleus medius | reverse complement strand
AAAAAAAAAAAAAAAAAAAAGCTGTTAGGAGAAGCAGAGGATAATTTTAGGGTTTATAACCTGTGCTGTTCAATATGACAGCTACTAGGCACAAGTAACTAGTGAGCCTTTGAAATGTGGCTAGTCTGAATTGAGACACACTTAAGTATAAAATACACACCAGATTTCAACGACTTAGTGCAAAAATAGTTCATTAATAATTTTTATATTGATTATATGTTCAAATGATATTTTGGATATATTGGGTTAAATAAAATATCAAATGAGTGTCATCTTTCTTTTTACTTTTTCATGTGGCTACATAACAAAATCTTATATATATGTTATATGGCTTGAATTACATTTCTAGTGGACAGTGTTGTTCTATATAATATTACTTTTATGCAAGAGTTACAGCAAATATTATCAGAGGGGTTGGTGGAGAAGAAATATTTCAAGACATATTAGTGAAGTTTTTTTTGTACAATTGAAAGAAAGGTATAACCACATCTAGGTGGTACATCAGGTGATGTTCAGGATAAATTAAGTACAGTCATATTTAGAGACATATTTAGAGACAGGGAAATTGAAGAAACTAAGGTATAAAGAGATCAATTTTAAAACTAGTAGTGTGCAACAACAGGTAACCTATGAGTTACCAATATTTGGACTGACTGATGGTAGACTCCTCTGGAGGCCACAGGTTATAGATAGGGTAACATTTAAATTGGTGAGCTAAAATAACTGCGAATGCAAAAATACTGTACGAAACCAAGCCATTTTCAAGTATGAGGAAAAAAGAATAAGGGAAAAGATATTTTTATTTTTATTTATTTTTATTTTTTATTTTCTATTTTTTTAATTTTTTTATTTCAGCATATTATGGGGGTACAAATGTTAAGGTTACATATATTGCCCATGCTTCCCCTCCCCCCTCGAGGCAGAGCTTCAAGCGTGACCATCCCAATCCCTAAACGTTGCACATCTCACTCATTATGTTTGTATATACCCATCCCCTCCTCCCCCCTCACACCTGCCCAACACCCGATAAATGTTATTCCTATATGTCCACCTAGGTGTTGATCTGTTAATACCAATTTGCTGGTGAGTACATGTGGTGCTTGTTTTTCCATTCTTGAGATACTTCACTTAGTAGAATGGGTTCCAGCTGTATCCAGGAATATACAAGAGGTGCTATATCACCATTGTTTCTTAAAGCTGAATAGTACTCCATATACAACATCTAGTTTACCATCCATAGATCCTCACTAAAAGAGTTACTGAAGGATGTACATCAGCAGGGACAGTGGCCCAGAGGAAAGCATGGCATATGAGAATAGCAGTGAGCATATAAACTGATCAAATATGAGTAACTTTAACTCACTCTTTTTATTAGCTTTCTTTTTCTTCATTTCAAAATAGATAAAGTTAAGTTGGGTAAAAGTAATAAAATGTGCTAATACAGATGTTAGATGTATACTTACAGTATGCTAATATCAAAACTATAGAAATACTGAATCATTTAATATGAATATAAATAGTGAAATTAAAGGTAATCTGTAAAAGTAAAGAAATGTGACATATAGTTTTTCATGTAGGAAAGGAGAAAAACAGGACTCCAGAAAATATATTAATGCAACAGGAGCATGAAGTGAGGTGGGGGAGAGAAGAGAGGGAAACGGATAGTAAGCAAGGAACTCGAGATAAGATTTTTAAAAGTCCAAATGGATATGTCATCTCACTGTATGTAAATGGATTAAATACTCTGATTAAAACTAAGAAATTATCAGACAAAAAGAAACATAACCTAAATAAAAGGCATATATAAGACTCAGATAATGCACAACAAACAGAAATAAAGGAACAGAAAAATGTGTATTTAGAAGATGCTTACCACATATTAGACATTCAATAAATGTTACATATTTTACAGTTTTCTTCCAGATGATAGATGTTTTCATATTAGAATTATTAGGTTCTTTATTTTACAACTGAAGTCTTGAAACAGACAAAATGAAGAGAAATGCCTTAAGAAATAGCAATGTTCTTTTTTGTACAAGGTCAACATTTACAAAGCACAGGGGCACAGGCGATAAATCACATCTATGTAGCATCTCTGAAATATAACTCCTTTCCCCTTGCCTAGAGCTCAGTTTAAATACACATCAGGCTCTTCACATCTGCCAAGCAGTGTGCAGTCTGCCTCTAGTCATGCAAAATAAGGAAACATGGCACCACCTGCTCTGTGGTGATTGCAGTCTGGGGAATTCAGGTTCTTGACTTGATAGATGGACCTGGATGGAGATTTGTGTTAGGCTTCAGGAAATCCTTGGACTTCTTGAAATGATGCACAAAATGTGGCTGTATGCATTTTTCAGTGTGATAGGTCAATAACTTTCATCACGTTCTGGACAGGGTTGATGTCTCCTGAAATTTTCATACCACCATTCTAAAATTGGTTAGTAAACCTGGGCCCATGAAAGTTAAAGGAGATAACCAAAAGGTAGGCTTTCACACATTTGGATTTTTCCTGTTTATAATCCAATTTAGGAAATTACATTCTTTATTTTACAATAACTGGCATCCCAATAGATGCTTTTTATTCACTCTTTTTGGAGGTAAAGCTGTCCTCACAGACTCCAACATGTAAGGTTTAAGGCTCCTGACAACTAGTTTCAAATGGACTTTTATGGCTCATTCTTAGTTGTACTTGCAGATTGGTAAGAGTGGCTAAATGATAAAAGCAAAAAGCAAAGTCCAGACAAACAAAAACCTCAGATAATCCTTAAATCTCATTTTAGCCTATAATTTTTGCATTTTCCTTGTTCACTTTTTTTATAAGTACTTAAAATAGGTTTCAAAAATAAGTCTTTTAGGTTTCACTTCCATTTCCTGTTCCTCTCTCCCCTGTAGCGAAGTGTTAATGACCCAAGACAAAGGACCTGAAACCTTGCAAATGGCTCAAGGAGTTTAAACAGGAGGTAATTTCCTATTTTTTGGCACCCTGGCTGCTTTTATCAACTTGCTCTCAGCCTTATGGTAAATGCAGACATAGGTGTGAATAAATAATATAAAATACTTCTGGGCGTGCTGGTAATGTTCTGTATCTTGATGTGGATGCTGCTTAGATGGATGTGTGTAGTGTGTGAAAATTATCAAGCTGAACGATATCTTTCATAGGTAGATTTATTCAATCAAATGTTCTAAAACAGAAATACTCACTTTTATTTTCAAAACACAAATCCATCTAGGTGTCACTTGTCATATCGTTAGACTGTGTGAGATGGATGCTTCGTTATTTATTGGCTGGTTTCTTCCTGCCTTTTTAACTTGCACCTACTCTCCCCATTCTACCTTGCCCTGTGTGTGCATTCAGACTGCTCCCGTTAGTGCCCAGTGCATGGTGCAGAATAGATTATATTAATAATAACATTTTCCTCATGGCATGGGAAATAACAGGAGACAATTAAGTCACATGCAGAAAATACCTTGATGATAGGGAAGAGCTAGACTCCACAGCTGTGGCCTTCTGCACAGGGCTCGTGGCTGGCTCTCTGTCAGAACCAAGGAGTAGCATGATGTTGTGCAGTGTAGACCTCTGGCTCTCCATTCACTGCAGCGGTTTCTTTAAGGATGTTCCTCTTCTCTAGTCTGGATTCTGAGCCCCTAGACTTCTCCTGGGCTTGGGGAAGGTGTTTCCCTCTCACTTCTCAAATTCAAATCTTCCCCAAATTCAGCATAATCCACACAGAGAGGAACTTTGATCACAATGAAAACACTTACTTATATGAGACAGGGGTACGATAAAGTGTAAATATTCATGGCCTTTCCCCTTTTTTGAGTAATGAATGGAGATACAGATTCAAGTCCAAATTCAAAGAAGCAAAATTGAGCTACATACTTTAGGAACTAACTGGAGGGGAAAATGGAAAAGAGGGAAGGAAGGAGAACAGACCTACCTTTGCAGTTGGGGACTGGAGACAGGGAAGAGGGGAGGCAGCCGGTGCAACAGGACTGCTCAGGAGAAAGAGGAGATTGTGTAACTACTATGAGTCATGATGTTCTGGGGAAAGAGACAGATAAGGATTACTGTTAAGAAGTGTTCCCTGTGTTATGTGGTAAATTCCCCTTTGCCACCTCACAAGAACATCTGCAGTTAAGAACTACCAGGCCTTTGAGAGAAAATGTGATTCTTTCTGTTCCCTCATGATACTAGAACTGGCTTTAAGAAAGGGCAAGATGGCTCAGTTTTATCAGATTATATGTATCAACATATAAAGATTTATTGCACAGTTCTCCAGAACTTGTCTATTTAGGATAGAATTTTTACTTTATTGCTGTACAACTAAATGATCAAATAGTGGGCTTGTCCCACTTGCCCTGTCTCCTCATTAAAAGAAGAGCAAAGATGCGGTCAACATCCCCCAACACTCCTGGCCACATTTAAAACTGCTGAATCTGGAGTTTTCTAAATAGTTTATTTTTTAATTCCAAACTTTAAAAATTCCTGGAAAAGTTTTCTAATAAAATTCACTGCCAAACACCTGGACTTCCCTTCCTTCAAAATTTATTATAGTAACAATCATAATTAATATTTATATAGCACTCTGTGGTGTGCACTATCCTAAGCACTTTACATTTTCATTTATTTAATCCTCATAGCAATCCTATTAAGTAGTTACCATTATTATAACTCTTGTCCTCATTTTACCAAAGAAGAAACAGGTGCAGAGGGAGGGTAAGTGACTTGCTCATGGTCACTCAGATGGTAGTGGTAGAGCTCAGATTGAAACCCAGGCAGTTTAGCTGTGGGTCTTTGCTTTTAATCACTATTTTTTTTCACTGTCTGAAAAGATCATTTTGTCAATTTCATGCTCAGCATAGATGCTTGTGGTAGGGGTCAAAGGAGATGCAGGGTTGAGGGAGTTGCACTTGTTGTGAGTGAAGGTCGTTGTGTATAGGGGTCAGTAAAATCCTCTGTTTCCAAAATGCTCTATTGTATATTTCCTTTTCCAAGTACACTTTAGAATTAGCTTGCCACATTCCAATAAAAAATACTGTTGAGATTTTGATTGGGTTTGACTACTCATGAGATCATGAAATACCTTTCCATTTTATTTTCTCATATTAGTAAATTTGTTTATTTCTTCATCTAGGTTATATACATTTCTGTTATTTATTTGTAGTTTTATTTGTTTTGCTACTATGATTGGACTTCCATTATATTATAAATCCTGTTCTTGGTATATAGAAGAGTTGTTACATTGTCTGTATTTATTTGGCAAATAGACACCTCACTGAAATATTGTATTGGTTCTAGTAGATTTTGTTTCCTAGTTGTTGTGTCTAATTCTACTGCTTAGTGCTATTCACAGCTAATGGTCATTTCATTTTTTTCATTGAAACGTTTGTACATTAATCATCAATTTTATAATGTGCTGCATAGTACTGGTGATAATTAGTATCCTATTAGAAGCATAATAATTATATAACTTTCAGATTGGTTTTTGAATTGAGCTGGAAGTTCTTTACCATATTAAGAAAGTATCCTTTTATTCCCTTTCTCCCAAGTTATTATAATTATTTTTAGTACAACTATGAAATTTTATCAAATGCCATTTTAGCACCTTCTTTGATTTATTTTGCTCCTTCTTCTATTAAAACACTTAATTATGGATATTCCAATATTGAACCATGAGCTTATTCCTAGAATAAACTCATGTGGTGGGTAGTATATATTGGTCAAGAGCAAAGCCTTTGACGTCTGACAGATTTTGATATTTCAGCTTTCACAAGTATTAGTTATGTGATTTTTTGCAATTTTTCTCACTTTTCTTAGCCTCGTTAATGTTACATGTAGACATGAATAATATTAATTCCATCTTCACAGGGTTAGTTGGGGCGATAATTCATATTCATCACTTAGCACATCACATAGCACATTGCCTGGCTCATTATAAATACATAATAAAAGTTTTCTGCTATTATCTCTATTATTAAGAAACAGATTCACTTTAACATTTTATGTATGACATTGCCTCTATATCAATAACTGAGATTGTTATGTTGAATTTTTTGTGTTACCTTAGCTTTAAAAAAATCGATTTTTAAATCATCTTTAAGAATGAAACAATAGTTAGTACTCCCTCCATTGAAAATAAGAAACAATCTTTAGCTAAATTCCACATTTGATCTCCCCCCCTTCCTTCTCCCAGTTTTGTACTGTTTGTATGTTCAACTAAATGTGTCAGCATTATGAGCAATCAGCTAGTGATCAGAAGTTGTGTGTGTGTGTGTGTGTGTGTAGGAAATCTTGTGACCAACACTTCCCCTTTGCTCTCTTTCTGTCCCCACTCTCATCTACTTACTTTCATAAATCCTGTGGGGCCTTATTAGTATCAGAGTTAATGGAAGATGTTTTCTTAGTTATGGGCATATCCCTATGCAACAGCAACAGGGATACCTTGGGCAGTGTCAGAAAGGGATAGATCCTAGAAAGAGCTTTATCCATGGAAACTTGTGGCCTTGTAGCTGTGAGAATTATTGATATTGACCCCAAATATTTGTGCCCAGTGTCTCTGGAAAGCCAAGAAGCTGGACACGTAGACCAAGTCCTTCCTGCCCCTAAGAGTACAGGAAGAATAAGAACCAAGAGGATTCTTCTGTAGAGGCTTTTTACATGTTTCCTGTTTGTGAGGGTAAAGATTGCCTACTTTCTACCATCTTCAGGACTGTGGCCACCTATGGATCTTCATGTCCCAATGAGAAAAAAAATAAAGTAATAAAAATTCATCTAGGGTGACATAGCAATGAGGAGAGAGAGCACCTAGCCAGGGCAGCTAGTAGAAAGACACGCAACAAAAGGAGCCTAGCTATTAACAGAACAGAGACTATTAAAATCATAAGAAAAGCACAATAAATCTTCCTATTTAGCAAGGGAGGAATAAAATGAACAGTGACTTGTTAACACCAGCAATTATGAGAAAAAGGAAAAAGGTAGGAAACTGCACTTGAAAAAGGTAATAGCAAGTTGAAGAATTAAAGTATATCCATCATTAAATTAAATATAAATAGCCTGAATACCACGTCCATTAAGATGTTGAGACTTGTAGAAAGGGTTCAAAAAAAAAAAGATTGTATAGTATATTATTTACATGGCACAAACATAAAATGATAATGAACGGTTGATAATAATGTGGTAAAATAGATACCAGAAAATGGCAAAGGAAAAAAAAAAGCAAGATCAGCAGTGTTACTATCAGTAAGGCAAAATTTGGGGTTAAAAAACAGGATGGAATGTGAAAAAGTGAGATTAAATAGTGAGAGAAAGTACAGTTTGTGAAACAACAGTAAAAATAAGGACATTGTATGAGCCAAACAATATAGCAGGATTTTATTATCTTTTCCCATAAAATTTATTTTTCTTTAACTTCAGCAAAATGTTTAATTGTTATAATTAAGTTTTTAGTAACAATCATAATCTAAATAAATGATAAGTATATTCAAAGTGTCCAAAATTTAAGTATATTTTCAACAAAATTATAAATCGATGAAATATTAAACTTGAAAAACTAATGTATAATTTATAAAATACAAAAAGTTACTTTAATTGAAAAGTGTTTAAATTATTTACTAAAATTGAACAACAAGTAAATAAGAGGACAATTTATAGCAACATGTGCTTACAACAAAATGTAGAAAAGCTTCAAAGACACAACCTAATAATCCATCTCAAAGAACTAGAAAAATAAGAGCAAAACAAACCCAAAATTCATAGAAGAAAATAAATAATAAATATTAGAGCAGAAGTAAGTGGAATTGAAACAAAAAAGCACAAAAGGTTGATGAAACAAAAAATTGGTTTTTTGAAAAGATTAACAAAATTGACACACATTAGCAAGACTAAGAAATAAAAGAGAAAAGACCCAACTATATAAAATCAGAGATGAAAAAGGAGACATTACAACTAAGACTAAAGAAATCCAAGGGATCATTGGAGGCAACTATGAGGAAATTTACCTCAACATGATAAAAGCCATATATGACAAACTCACAGCTAGTATCATACCAAATGGGGAAAAACTGAAAGCCTTTCCTCAGGTCTGGAGCAAGACAAGGATGCCTAATATCATCATTATTACTCAACATAGTACTGGAAGTTCTAGCTAGAGCAATCAGGCAAGAGAATTGAATAAAGAGCAGCTAAATTGGAAAGGAAGAAGTCAAATTATTCTTGCTTGCAGATGATCTGATCTTATATGTATAAAAACTCAAAAACTCCACAAAGAAAAACTATTAAAACTGATAAACAAATTCAGTAAAGTTGCAGGATACAAAATCAACCTATAAAAAGCACTAGCATTTCTATATGCCAAGAGCAAACAATCTGAAAAGAAAAGAAATAATCCCATTTATAATAGCTACAGATAAAATAAAATACCTAGAAATAAACATAATCAAAGAAGTAAAAGATCTCTACAGTAAAAACTATAAAACATTTTTGAAAGAAATTTAAGAGGATACAAAAATTAGAAACATATTCTTTGCTTATGGATTGGAAGAATCAATATTGTTAAAATATCCATACTACCCAAAGCAATCCACAGATTCAATGCAATCCCCATCAAAATACCAGTAACATTCTTCACAGAAATAGAAAAAATAATCCTAAAATTTATATGGAACCACAAAAGACCCAGAATAATGAAAGGCATCTTGAGCAAAAAGAACAAAACTGGAAGAATCACATTACCTGAGTTGAAATTATACTACAGAGCTGTAGTAACCAAGACAGTGTGGTACTGGTATAAAGACAGACACAGGCCAATGGTACAGAATAGAGAACCAAGAAACAGATCCACACATCTGTATCTTTTTTTTATTATTATTTCAGGGTTTTATGAGGGTACAAACATTTTGGTTACATTTTATATCATTACCTCTCCCTAGCAGGGGTCTTTGACAAAGTTTTCAAGAATGTACACTGGGAAAAGGACAGTCTTGTCAATAAATGGTGCTTGGAAAGCTAGATATCCACATGTAGAACAAATGTAGGACTCTTATCTCTCACCATATAAAAAATTCAAATCAAAACGAATTGAAGACTTAAATCTAGGACCTGCAACTATGAAACTACTAAAAGAAAATATTGGGGAAATGCTTCAGGACACTGAAGGAATAATTTCTGCATAATTTCTGAGTTCTGTGGAATGATTTCTTTAGTAATGCCCCCAAAGCACAGGCAACCAAAGCAAAACTGGACAAATGGGATCACATCAAGCTAAACAGCTTCTACACAGCAAAGGAAACAATCAATATGGGAAGAGACAGCCCACAGAATGAGAGAAAAATTTGTAAACTACCCATCTGACAAGGGATTAATAAGTGAAATATATATTAAGAGCTCCAACAACTTAGTAGGAAAAAGTCCAATAATCCAATTAAAAAATGGGCCAAAAATCTGAATAGAGATTTCTCAAAAGAACACATATTAATAGCCAACAGGTATATGAAAAATGCTCAATATCTTTAGTCATCAGAGAAATGAAAATCAAAACTACAATGAGGTACTATCAATGAGATACTATCTCGGGCCAGTTAAAATGGCTTTTATCAAACAGAGAGGCAATAATAAATGCTGGTGAGGATGTAGAGAAAGGGGAACCCTTGTACACTGTTGGAGGGAATGTAAGTTAGTGCAACCACTATGTAGAACAATATGGAGGTTCCTGAAAAAAATGAAAAGTAGACCTACCTTATGACCCAGCAATCCCATTGCTGGGTACATATCCAAATGAGGAGAAATCAGTATATCAAAAAGATATCTACACTCCATTGTTTACTGCAGCACTATTCACAATAGCCAGGATTTGGAATTGACCTATGTGTCCATTAATGGTGAATGGGTAAAGAAATTGTGTTACATATATGCAATGAAATATTAATATATAGCCACAAAAAAGAATACAATCCTGTCATTTGCAACAACATGAATGAAACTGGAGGACATTATGTTAAGTGAAATAAGCCAAGTACAGAAAGACAAATCTCATATATTCTCATGTATATGTGGGAGCTTAATATTAAATACAGTGGATCGTGTGGAGACAGTAGAATGACGGTTACCAGAGGCTGGCAAGGGTAGTGAGGAGAAAAGAAAAAGTGGGGATAATGGGTGCAAAAATATAGTTAGATAGAATGAACAATATTTGATAGCACAACCAAGTGACTGTAGTCAACAATAAGTTAATGTATACCATAAAATACCTAAAAGGGTGGAATTAATATTTCTAATTCAAAGAAATGATAAATCCCTGAAGTGATGGATACCTCAATTACCTTGATTTGGTTAATTTACCTTGTATGCCTATATCAAAACATCACATGTACCCTATATTGATATACAACTATTATGTACTCATAATAATTAAAAATTAAAAAAATTGAACTACAAAGTAATAATCTTTAAAGAAAGTTGATATCTTAAAATCAGTTTATGAAAATTTAACTTTATTAAATATTTTTAAGAAATATAACTTTCCATTCTTGGGTTTAATATCCATCTAGTTAGTTGCCAAAATAAACAGTAAATAAACACATTAATATATGTTACTTCTATATAAACATTTATATATATGTTTAAGACCGATATGAATTATTTAATATACTAAATATTTCCTCACTGTTACATTAAAAAAAATTGTATGTGGAACTATGAGGTAATTTGTGAGTACCTCTGGACAACTAATTAGGAAATGGACAAAAACAAGGAAGTAAGCAATGGGGAATTCTAGGAAAATGTTCATTTATGCAATAATTTTTTGCATTCATAACTACTGAAAAGAAAGATTTGATCTTTTCCCTTACTAGAATACTAATCCCACTCAAATCTTCCTTGACCTCCAGAGCAGTGTTTACCTCTAATATCAGCTGCAGAACAACCCACAGACCTTGAAGACATTTAGAAAGTCATCTTTTAGTCTCAAGGACGTAGGGTAGGAGTGTTTTCCCTGGATCTTTATTGGTGTACATGATGAGAGAGAATGTTGAAAATGTACAGAGCATCAGATCCCACATGAAGCACACATGTACTCCTTAAAAAAATTGTGTGTATATGTTTTGTGAAATGCAGGATCATCCAAAACGTAGCGCCCAGGGCAGGGGTCTCTCTTGCTTGAGTCAAATGGGGTTCTCATTATAAAATATCTCAAAATAATAAGTAGCAAGATGTTTTAGGATAAAACCTATGGGACATAGCAACAGACATATTCAAAGGAAAATGTATAATTAAAATGTCATTATTTTTAAAAATTTGTCAGAAATTGAAATAAATTCAAGGCCAGCCCCTTTATGTCCAAATTAAGGAAAGTTGTGTGCAGTATCAGCTTTGTGCTTATTGTGGCCTTTTGATCCCCAAGCTGCCCTTATCTTTTTGAATGAGAGAATTTTGTCAATATTTTCGTAGCATATCATCAGATCACTTCCTGGGAGCATATCTTTTTCCCAGCTGGCAACTGTGAGTAGTGTTTAGGTATTCACGAACTAGATAAAGCCCACAACCTATAGGGAAATCTGTAGGGCCCCCGACATTATAAGTAAAAATCTGCATTTGTGCTTAATTACATTTTTTGAGTAGAAGATCTGTAGCTTTTATCATATTCTGAAAAAGATCTATGAGGTTAAATGCTACCGCTAGCCTCTCTATGCATTTTAATAAGAAATCCCTTACAGTCTCTGACATTTGAAGAATATTATTCCTACTGTCTGGTATGGTCTTTTGCCAACTTTTCCCTAAAGTTTTCTAGAAGCAATTTTTCTTTCCATTTTTTTTTTTTTAGTCAGGATATTATGAGGGTCCAAGCATTTTGGTTACATTTTATGATTTTTCTTTGCATTTAAAAAAGCAATTTGTACTGGCTGGGTGTGGTGGCTCATGCCTGTAATCTCAGTACTTTGGGAGGCTGAAGCAAGAGGATCACTTAAGGCCAGAAGTTCAAGATCAGCCTGGGTGACAAACCAAGAACCTTGTCTCTAGAAAATAAGAAAACTTAGTCAGGTGTGGTGGCATGCAACTGTAGTCCCAGCTACTCCCAAGGCTAAGGTAGGAGATCACTTGAGCCTAGGAGTTCAAGACTGCAGTGAGTTATGATCATGCACTGACCTCCAGCGTGGGTATCAAGTGAGACCCTATATCTCTAAAAAAAAAAAAAAAAAAAAAAAAAAAAAAAAAAAAAAGTAATTTGTATTAATTTTGTCCTAAATTTTATAGACATAGAAAAATTAATTCAATATTGTATATTATATAATATTTAACATTTTAAATAGTTAATATTTAATTAATATTTAATATTAACTATTTAATATTGCATATTCTTTAGATGCTATTTGTTGTGACTTTTTAAGATATAGATATCAATACAAATAAATTTTTAAATTAAATAATATTTCATATGTTCCAGATAATATTTAACAAATTTTTGTGAAGGTCTGAAATACAGTGAAGACTTGGTTAAAAACAGAATTTTGGCCTTTTTAAAAATTTGTCTTTAAAAACTATCATCTGTTATCTTCCATGGTATTTATATTGGGCAGCAGCATGAGAGTTATGTATTTATCTTTTTCTTTATTCTAATTTTTGGCATATTTTATGAAATGGAAAAGTTTCTAAAAGCCTGCACTGTAGGTATTTTAGGTAAACTCTTTGGTCATTTATAGGGAAAATATTCATACTTTTAAAAAGCAAAGTATTCTACTTTTTCAAAAGTACATTCTAGGGAACTTCTGGAAATTTCTTCTGTGACTAAAGCTATCAAATTTCTATTTATCTTATTTCCAATGAAATTTACCTTTATTCTCATTATGATCCCCAGTTCCCTAATCGTTGTCTTTTTCACAGTGCATCTTTGTTTCATACACTGTACTTAACTACTTCAACAGTGCTCAGTCCAGTAAGCTGTGATCTCATTTTCTTCTAGTCTCGTGTTTCTGATACTCAATCGTAGATAATTCCTGCTACTTAATATCCGTTTTTCTGCTTGCTGCTTCCAAAATATAGCTTAAAAATGTCAGAGAGTGGGCCAATTTCTTTGACCATCAATTCACTAAGCACTAATTCATCTTGGCTCCTCTCTCAGTCAGAAACATTTATATTCAAATTTAATTTGTCTTCTAGTTTATTCTCCACATCCCCAGCTCCATAATTTTCCATTTACCTCAAGCCTTGACTTCACTTTCTTCATTCTGGAAATGAATTTGTCTGATTCTTTCTTTATTGATCAATTAAAGTTATCTGATGTTAGCTGTCTTCATGGTTTTTATTTCCACATCAAATATTTCCTACATCTTCATCTATTTTCTCAATCTTGCCTCCCATATTGCTAAATAATTTTATTTCATCCTACTTAAAGCTTGCTTTTCACGTGGGCACTCAATACAGTCTTTGTCTACTTCTGTTAGCACCTAGCTATGTCAGTTATTCTCCACCCTTAGCATTTCAGTATTATAATTTCCTTAGAATCCTCCCATGCAGTTAAAAAAATATTAATAGCCAAAACGTATCAAGCACTCCCAAGGTACTGGCATTCTACTTCACATTTTTTAAAAAAATAGATGAAAAGGTATATAAAATTTTTTTATACACATGGGGGTTTTATCACACTGTTTACTTAATAACCCAGTGTGGAACAGAAGGTTATATACTTATTCATAGGGGTGGTGAGGATAGGGAATGAAGACAGTTCTTTTGAGGGTCATTAAATTATTAGGGAGAATGAATGGAGCCAGGAGGTGGGAGGCAGATGTTACAGGAAGGCGAGGGGTAGAGCTGCACAGGATCCAAGACTGTCTTATTTTGCAGATAAACTTTCCCAAGTAATCTCTTCTGAACTACCCTCAGAAGAATGGATGAAAAGCCTGTGTCTTCACTTGAAGAGGACTCCTATCTCTTCTCTTCTCTGATAGTTCATTATTCCAGGTTATTCGATGAGATCCGTAGGGAGGGTGTTTAAGACAATTGCATTTCCTTTGGAAAGAAGTTTTCTTGGTCAGATAAGAAAATTCCAAAGAGAGTCTCTCCCTGAGCTTGAGGCTCCAGAGGAGACATGACAAGGTTAGAGGGTCCTTGTTTCCGAGGCAGCTTGTAGGACCCCTCAACACATCAAATCATTGGGAATCTCTTTCCGAGCCCCCATATTCTCCTGTATGAAATTTCCCTGGAAGTTTCATACATTAAAATCTGAGTTGGTGGCTAGGGAAAGAAAACGTTAATTATTTAATTTGGTTATTAATATAACTCTGCGTTGCAAATACTGTAATTAATCCCGTTTATAAATGAGCAAGCTGATTCTTAGAGAATTTGTATAAATTGCTCAAGGTCATGTAAGTATCAAAAAGTGGGACTCAAATTCAGACCAAACTCCAAAGTTGATTGACATGAAAGCAAATACTATTAAGGCTTTAGTTGTTATACTGTCACTTTCCTTCCTTTTACTATCTAACTTCTTGGAGGAAAACAAAATATGCCTTTTTTATCTCAACTGTTTCATTGTTTGTTTACTGCTTAATCAGATTAATGTGACTAATAAGTTGAAATATTCCTATCTGTAGTCATTAAAGAAAGACCTACTCCATTTAATATTCTGTCTTAGATCAAACTTCTGTGGTGTTTCATATTATTGTCAGGGAGACAACAACTTCCATTTGGAATTTCTGCTCTCCCAAGCCTTCTCTGATATCATGGTTTGCTGATGCCACCCATATCATTCATTTTTCCTTAGTATTTTCCCTTTTCTTTCCCCAGGTAGTATACTCCTCAAGGTTATGTCTTTGGGTTTTATGAGCTGTATGATCTGTTCTCTGTGTATCTCATCCTCTTACAAGGTTTAGAGTACCGTATATGGGTTAGTGTCCCCCTATTATAGACATTAACCTTGATGTCTCTCTTACTAGCCAATTTCTCCATGGTCATCTCTGCCTGAAGGTCCTATGGGCATTCAAACTATCGATACAGCAAGTCATTATTTCCCTGAACGCTTTATTTTCCCAGCCTGACTTTTCTGCATTTAATGGCATGATTATCTGCTCAACTAAGATGCTTTGGCTTCTACTTTACCTTTACCCTCCATAATCAATTTGTCACCAAATCTTACTTATTCTTTTTTCCAAAAGAAGCTCTGATTCCTTTTTAACTTTTCCTTTATCTCTGCTTGTACCCTTGATTTCATCATCTTTATTTCTAAATGTCACCTATCATAATAACCGGAATGCTTGCCTTTAGCCATTCCATATTCAATTCAGCCTTCACCATGACTTTGTATAAACAGGCCTTTCTTTGAAACCTAGGTATTATGGAACTGTATATATATTTTTTCTTTTTTAATCCTCACTTCATATCCATTCACTTTCCTCTTGATCATAGTACCCCAAATTTTCCTTTGTTGCATGGTTCTTCCACCACCTGTTTCATTTATGTGGGGCTGAATTTGTCTTCATTTGTAGGAGAGCACGTGATGCAGGCCTGGTCAGTCTAAACAGCCAGGGAGTATGGTTTAGAGATGGAATATTCACTCAGCTCTAGAGCTACTCAGACTCAACCAAAGCGTGCGTTCTCGATGGGGAAGATACCACTCCCAAGGGAGTGGAAATTGGTTCTTCAAGGGTGAAAAAAACTTAGATATTACAATGGCTTGTGGCCCTCCAGAGTGCAACCTTATTGCTCAACCCTACCTGAGACGATATTATTCCTTAATTTCCTGGACAGAGGAAAATTGGGGAAAAATGTGTTAAAAGTCTCTTTAGGGAAATGATAATGAAAAATGCTTGAGAAACACTGAGATGGAGTGACTCAGAGAGAGAGGTAATGCCATTTCTGGAAACACTGGAATTTAAAACAAATCCAGGTTGGAACTTCTGCAATCCTCTAATAGTGCAAAGCAGTAGTATGTCTGAGAACAGAGCCAAAAGGAGGAAGCAAATAAAGGGATGAATAGAAGAGACGGGGTCCTGAGGATGTCCTTTTCACCTCTGAATCCGGCTATTCCTGAAGTGAGAACTAATGCAAGGCTTTTTAATTATGTAGGCATAACAAGATTTCATATTTGCTTAAGTCATTTTGGGTTTGGGTTTTAAGAAATTTTAAAAATCACCTTCCACAGTAACAGCCCTTGAGGATATTCTGACTCTGCCCCATGTTTATAGATACCTCCCTGCAACTCATCATCTCTTTCAATTTTGTCATTTTGAATTATATACTAATATCTCTTTCCCTTAGCTTAAGAATTGTTTTCTTTTTTCTTAGCCGTAAAGTTCTTGAATTGTCTGCCTTCTAAACTATTCATTTTAAGACAAGTTAAGTATGATATCTACACCATAATTTTCAATAAATTCTCCCACACCAGAATAAATAGAAATTTATTCATCAGTTAATTTTAGTACTCTTCATGTTGTTTGCTAAAATTTGATATCTATATCCTAGTGAGATTTTGTAGTTTTTATGAACACTGTTTTATGTCCTTCTGGATGGATCTGCAGACTCTAATAGAGTGCTTTCAAAATAGGAACTGCTCAAGAAAATTGACTTAATTGTATTTTTGCTAGAAAATTACTGTGCGTATCTGATTTTTTCTCAGTGTTTCTGAAGAGAAGAGGGAAGTTGATTATCAGAACAGTATCTATACAAGCCAAAGAAATGACCTAGATCCAAAGGGAAGAGACTCAGAATTCCACAAAAGATGACTTAATGGAATGTCTACATGAGTAGGTGATTTTACCACGTAGAGTCTTTAGAGTATAAGGACTCTCAGCACAGTGGTCCAAATGGTGGTTGATGCTGAAGAAAGGGGAATTATAGGGTTCCAATGACCAAGGTGATGTCTTTTGCATAAATTGGGGCTAATTGAGTTGGAACTAATGTCCTTCATCAGACTAAAGGCAAATATGCTACTTAACACAGTAGAAAGTGTACAGCGTTGCTGCCAGAAACACTGATGTTATATCTTGACAGAGATTATAATAGCAAAAATTGACTCAATTTATTGTGACATCATCTGCTTTTCTGAAACTCTAAAATATACTAGATTTGTTTCATATTCTGAGACAGGAAAGCATGAGTATTATCTTCTTTTTCTCCTCTCTTTTATATCATATCTTTAACTAGAATTAATATGGCAAGTTTATATATACAAGCTAAATATGAAATTCTGTCAGGTTTATAACTTTATGTTTAGGAATTTTTAAAAATTTTTCCATGTGTCTTCTCTGTCATTGTTTAGATTTGACTTACAACAATATTTAGCTGAAAGAATAAACAGATTAATATATCTGATAATATTCTTTAAAGAAACAAAGGGAAACTTGGCCTACTAGAAAATAAAACACATTTTGAAGATTCATTTATTAAAGTAATAGAATTGTTGGAAAAATTAACATATAAAGCAACCTAATACAGAGGTTTTTTTAAACATTCCATGTCAAGGGGAGGAAAAAAATACACACATAAAATTAAATTACCTTTTTGTTTTTCACTATATACCATTTATGTAAAGATAAATCAAAGTGTTCACTATAAAAATAAAAATATTAATATTCATGTAAGCATTTATATCTGGATATAATGAAGACTTTCAAAGCATAAAATCATTGTATGATACTACAAAGGAAAAGACTGTTTCAACTTCTTAAAATTTAACAACTCTTCAACATCAAAAGCTTCATAAAATTAAAAGCTGAAATAACTGTATTTAATATGACAAATAGAGCAAAAGCCCTTAATATAAAATTGTACCTACAAATCAGCCAGAAAAATATTAATTACAGAGGATACTACAGGCTGGAAAGGGTAGGGAGAAGGGATGGATAGGGAGAGATTTGTTAAAGGTTACAAAATTACCTTTACCTTATAGGAGGAATAAGTGCTAGTGTTTTATACCATTGTAGGATTAATAGAGTTAATAATAATATATTATATAAAATTTAAAAAATTAGTCAGGCATGATGATCTGTGTCTGTAACACTACTAGCTACTTAGGAGGCTGGGGTGGGAGGATCGTTTGAGCTCAGAATTTCAAGGTTGCAGTGAGCTATGACTGCATCACTGCACTCCAGCCTGGGTGACAGAGCAAGACTCTATCTCTTAAAGAAAAAAAAAGAAAAGAAAGATAAATGTTTGAGATGATGGGTATGCTATTAATAAATACCCTGATCTGATTACTATACATAATATATATAGAAACATCACTATGTACTTCATAAATATGTACAATTATATGTCAATTAAAAAATAAAATATTTTTTAAAGAATTACTTGAAAATGGGAAGATAATCCATTTGTACATTAATGTAAAAATGGGAAGTAGAATTATAAAAGATTTGTTGAAACTTACCAATCATAAAAGTGCTACAAATGGAAAAAATATGTATAATTTTCACTTAAAAATTTTGGGGGCATAAAGGAAATGTTCTAAGTGGTAAGACGAGAAAGATAAATGACTAGAAGTTTAAATTCATTTTCCCTTCTAAGCAAGCAATTTAACAGTAAATATCAAAATATTTAAAGATGTTTATTTTATCTGACTCAATAATTTTACTTCTAGGAATTTACTTTAAGCAACTAATTAGCAGTGCAACTTTGGGGTTAATTGCAGTAATATTTACAACAATGAAAACCTGGAAATAGCATAAGTGTTTGAAAATTGGTAATGGATCAAATACATAATCGCATATCTATAAAATATAGGCATTAAGTAATGTTTTCAAAGATTTGGACTATGTAATAACGATGACAGTTACTATGGAAAAGTCACATATTGTATGTGGCTCATATCATTTTCACAGCCATCAGGATAGACACTTTTTCTGTTTTACCTATAGTAAAATGAATTCAGAGACGTTCTATTTCTTGCCTTTGTTCATACTAGTAATGTGTGAAGCCTGGGTATAAAACCAGGAAATAGTCTCTGGAGTCAACCTTTTAACTTCTATACTATACTTTGACCAAATTGGTCAATGATCATAATCCAGTATTGTGAAAACAAATAAGATGCTATACCTCATATAGTGTAAAATCCAGATTAGAGGAACTGTTTATCAGAAGTCTTATTTCTGCTTGGATCAACCCATGTCCCAGTGCACATAACTCTAACCTCTCAAGAGGGGTACTGTTTTGTCTGTTGAACAGAACATGAAGCCTCCATGACTTTATTGGGGTTAGCAGGTTTTCTCCTACTTATTTTGGGTCTTATGGTGTCTGTTTCTGCTGGGCACACAGAATTCCACCCTGCTGGCCATGGCTACCTTTTGCTCTTGGAGATCAAGGCTGATGCAGAATGATAAAGGGCCAAGATGGGAAGTAGAAAGGAAGGGAAGTTGAAGGGTGAAAAGAGTGACTTCTGAAAGGCTAAAAGAAGTTGGCCATTTACAGGGAAGAGAGGGATAATAGTCTTTCCAAAAGAGTGACTAACCCTTGAGATTTACCAAAAGCAGGACATAATTCAAAAGTGAGTTTGGTCAGCATAATTGTCGACTGTCACCATTGACCTTTTAATGATTTTAAAATAAAGAAAGCTAGCTAAAGGCATTTTAGTTTTGTTTCAGACCTGGCTGTGATTTATCCGGGAGCCTGTCTTTTACATTTGAACTCTTCTTATATATTTCAGCACTTGAATAGAATATATTTTTGACCTTATAATTATATTAATACTCTCTCTATATATAGCTGAGACCAAAATAGTTCAATGTCCTTATTTTCACCTTTAGAAGTGAGAAACTGGGACAAGGTCATGCCCTCTTACATCCAAGAAGTGTTTTATTTATACTTGCCTCTTCCCTTCCTTTGAACGCTTTATTATAGCGAGGATTACCACATGAATAATTAAACTCTTAAATGTACAGGGCACAGATAAGTAAATAATTACAAGCAAAACTTCATTTTTATTTAAAGGAAAAACAGCTGCAGAGGAGAATTGAAGATGGTGCTGCCTTTCTACAAAGGGACAAATATATTCCTCCTTTTTACATTTTCGTGTACATTTTCAAAATGGTGAATAGCCTGGAGATTAACACAGGGGCTACTTTTCCTTTTTTGTTTCAGATCCATTAGTGGAATATCTTGGCACCCTTAGAGCTACACAGTGTGGTTTTCTGGGTTATTATTTCCTTTCTGGCAGTATTTTAATACAAGTACAGAAAATGGAAAAATTACCTTTCTAGCCTTGCATTTTATTGCAGAAGTGATTCAGGGATTAATCAATTTGCAGTTAGAAGAAATTCTCTAAGTTATTAAGCAAACTTTTAAAATTTATTAATTTGCAATCTGCAGAAGAATTTTGGCTGTATCTGTTTGTTCTGTTACTGAGAGAAAATTGGAACCTTAGATGAAAAATGTATCAGTCCAAACTCATATTCTGCATGGCAATATTTTTGTAAGTCATTATTTAAAATCTTAAATTTTGATTGCCCAACATGGCTTCTCCTTGCCACTACTTTGATATTTTCAGAACATTCTGAATCTGGCATGAATTCCCCTTTAGTAAACTCTAATATCCATGAACTCTAATCTCAGTGACTTTTTCCTATGCTGTCTCTGTTGTGGCTCCTCACCCATGTCTCTGCCCCCTCCGAGTAGCACCCAGTGAGCATTGATCATGTGCTCCATCTTCTGGAAGCTTCCTACTTTTTCCATCACTAAGTTTCCTTCTTGTTCATTGAAAACCATTTAATGGAATTCAAGGAAATAGTTCTCTTTCTCTGTCTTCTCCTTTTACTCTCCCTCTCTTAAAAAGGCAGGTTTTTAGTGTTCTAATAATGTTTTTGCTACAAAAATGTGGTTTTGTAAAAATAATTTATTAAGCAAAGATGGTAAACTATGCTGTTAGTGTTTTGGAATTTATATGAAAAAAGTCACAGAATTTATACGGGGAAAAAGAAAAGATGATTGTTTTTAATTATAAAATTCCACTCAGATGAGTCATAACCTAAAGAATAAAATGCATTTTGGAGTAAATTATTTTCTAACATAATTATTGTTTCAGCATTTTTGGCACTTAAAAGTAGATGTTCTTTGTGCTTTAAATAATGTACAGTCATTTTAGAGTTACAATCACTCTTTAGATCACCAGAGAGCCCTTTAATTACTCTGTCAGTGCTTTAAACTACTCTAGATCCTGCTCTAGTCTCTTGGCCTGAAAGTAAATGGAGCTTTCCAGGGGCCCAAAATATAGTAAGGGATTTGATTATACATTTAAAAAAACTCATTCAACTAGTTCAAAACTTTAGGGTAATTTTAATTTTATTTAACTTTAAAGAGTCTCATTTATCCTTTACAATTTTCCCCTTAGAAACACATTCTGAGTTCGGTGAGGTTACTAATCTTCCCTGCAGAAAAGCAATGTTTCTTCTTTGTTGCTTCATATGTTGTGTGATTTGCCTTAAAACTTGCCTTTTTTAGATTACCTTAAGAAAGAAAGTGTTTTTTTTAAAAAAAAAAAAAACAGAGACAATACATTCTAGGTATGTTAAAAATGTGACTGTTTTAAACAAACAAAAGTAAATCACCACTAGATCAATACACACACAGAGATGCCTATTCCAATGAGAAGCTGAGGAGTTTAGCATAGTCCATTTGTGTTATGATTTCCCCTAAATACCACATGGGTTACATGGATGTGATTGGAGGAATGGCATGTACACACACACACACACAGTACTTATATATTCTCTAAGGAACCATGCTTTTTCTTGTACCTTCAATTCTCATTCCCCAATGGATGACTTTCAACCACTGCTGTCATGAAACTTAACAAAATCTACATCTGTAGTCCAGTGACTCTCCCAAACGTCAGTTCTATGGTTAAAACCTCCGTTAACCTACCCTATTAAGTTTAAAGTTTTCATTGTAGCATTCAAGGCTTTCTCTATTATAACTTGAATCTATCATTGCTAACTAATATTCCTTCTTTTTTTCTTGCTCTGCCTGTTTTGATTAAACTGAACCTTTCTCAAACATCCTCACCAACTCCTTACCTCAGAAAGACTTTTCTCAGGCAATTACTTTTGTCTTGCACTTACTGTCTGTTCTCCTCAGGCTCAACTCCCATGCGCAGAAACCTCGGTTCTATCCATATAGTTTAAATCCTAATCTATAAAGGAATAAAAGAGGTTCAGTTCCTTCATATGACTTTCAAATCAAATCCTTTCTACAGAGCCACCAATGGGATATTATCTCTACCTCCTTGGAAGTCATGTTTGTGTATACAGAACTTCGGAAAACAAATTAAACACTCTTGTATTTATTTCTGGAGTTGTTTTTCCCTTACCAAAGTTCAGGCACCTTGTGTATAGGAGTGGTTCTTGTGGAATACAGTAGCTGACATTTAGCTCATTATCTTTATACCTAAACCTGTTCTTCTCTGTTTCTATAAATCCAGTAGGTCTAGCCTAGAAAGCTGAAGTTCATTCTCCTTTCACTTGATAACCAGCTGGCTACCAATCTCATCTCTCTGACTATCTGACACATCTCATGCCAGTTTATTTTACATTGCAGCCATATCAGAATAAGAAACATACAAGGATTTTTCTCCAGTTAAACTGCTGTTCCCTCACCTGGCTGGAGCAGCTTCTTCCCGGGCAGACCAGCATCATTGCCCCCCCCTCCTCCTTCCATATAGATTTGCAGCTGCTTCTTTACTTTGTTACAAGGGTAGTTATTTAATAGAGTCATAATACCCTTCCCATTATCATGAAATATTAATGGGCAGACAAAACAGAATATATGAAAATAGACCAGGCTTGGTATGTACAATTATCAACTTAATAATATGCCATTCTCCTGGAGGAACTATTACAAATAGAATATGCTCCAGGTGCTGAACTAGGACAATGGGCACCAAAAAAAGATAGAATTTTTTAACCATAAGAGAGAGAAAGGTTTGTCCCACTTTATATCCATAGATAAGACACTTAGAAGCTTCACTTGCCAGAAAACTGGAAGGTAAGGCTTCTCTCTCTGACACCCGTCAAATTCATACACATGAAAATTGCTTCATGAAGTAGCCAAGGGCACTTTATCCCCATTTCCACCCCCTTCCCCACCCCCATAACTGCATAATCAGAATAACTCAAATTAAGGAGAAAATATGGAAGAGTGGTGGTGAACTCTGACTGTACTAGTTTTCTTGCCCTTCTACAAGGGATCAAACTGTAAACTTCTTAAAATTCTTTGGGATATCATTTGCCCTCCAAAGAGCTAAAAGGAGCAAGACAAAAATCTTCCTTCAGTTCAATAGAACCATACTAGAAAAATCAGTGCTAAGCTTAATGTAAGTAGTGCTACACTTAATGTTTAGAAATTATGTTTGAAAATTTCCCTCTAGTTTAAGACTCAAGAAAAGAATTGCAACAACACACACAGGACAGTGTGTTTAACAAAAGTTAAAGAGTATACCTGTGCTATCAATTTGTTTAATCGTCATTGGTTGTTCATGGGTATTTTTAGTTCTCTACTCTTTCTGAGCATGTGGTAGAAATATACTTTCAGCCTCTTTGAAGTTAGATGTGGCCATGTGACTTGCTTAGACCAATGAAAGACAAGCAGCAGTGCTATGCATCATTTCTGGGCACAAGTTTTTAATAGCTGGTGTGGCTATTTACCATACTCTCTTTCCTGTGCTATGACAATGGATGATATGCCAGGAGGTGGAAGCTCCATCAGCCTGAGACTTTGAGTGAAGATGACATGAAGCAGAGCCCAGTGCTGACTGTAATGTGAATATGTGGTATGAGCAAGAAGTCAGCTCTTGTGGTTTTGAGCCACTAAGATTTTGAGGTTGTTTCGTTCTTCATCATAACCTGGCTGATGTAGTTGGTAATCCCAAGAACTCTTGAGTCCAGTATTCATGCAAGGAAGAATAAATTTAAAGAAAATTTTTTTAAAAAAGAAAAGCTCTCTAGAACCTCTGAGAAATTATCTGAAACAATAACAACAACAAAAAGAGTACATAACATAGTTTAGGAGAAAAAAATAGAATTAGATACACATTTAGAAAGCATCTGGTTTGTGTTCTCAATAAAATCTAATAATCCAGTAATTTATGGTTTAAGAAGTTACCACGAATAAAGTAATGCAGAAAGATTAAAGAAAGCTGCCTAAGATGAAAGCTGAGATTAAAAGAAAGCTGGATGATATAAGAAAAAGTACTTGGAGATTTAAAATGCTAAAGTGAAATGGAAATCTTTATTGGATATAATGAGCAAATTTGACATTATAGAAAAATAATACTATACTAAGCACTCACTGCTTTCATCTTAAAAAGAAATAAGTAAAATAATTGAACTAATGATTATACTAAAACAAAGAACTCTTAAATTTGACAACTGTTGAAGGAAACAATTATTGAAATACAGGGAAGCAAAGAGTGACTCTGATAAAGGCAATATGGATACTTAAACAATCAAAAATAGTTCTCACATGCCTGATCATGTAAAGAGAGAAGATAGGAAATAGTTAATACAAACAACAAGAAAAAATACTTTCATCATAAATATGAAAAGTTTTTAGGAAAGAAAATACTAGGTGTAGTCAGAAACCTCCGTATATTGTGATCATCGTCTAAGGAAAGATAAATTATCAAAGTTCTTGCTAGAAAATGTGGTAAGCATGATTACATCATTGGCCATAAAAGATATTAAAAATATATCGAAGAATTATCTCCAAAAAGAGCCCAGGCCTCAGACACATTTGAAGGTTATTTGTTTCAAATTTCTAGCACATAAACAGGAAAGTCTCTAATGCACTTTAAAGTTTAACACACTGAAATTAATAGGAAAAAATGCACACCAATATCCACTAAAATATATAGCTTCAAGAATTTTAGAATACAAATGATTTGAATCCAATAGAATAGAAAACACGAACAAAAAGATTTTGATGTTTAAAATGTTATATCTATTGAATTATAAAGTATAATACTGTCTGTTGTGTTTAAAACATATTTCTGATTAAAAAGGCATACCCAATAGGAAAATGCATAATGCAGGTTTTCCTTTGAGAAGACAAAAAAAGCCGCCTCTCAGAATTATATTGAAAATTATACTGGAAGATCTATGCAATAAAAAGGAAACAGTAATAAGTAGCAAAATCACTGGAAAGGAAGAAACAAAATTATGATTAATTGAGGTCATTTGGTTTTCTACATTCACAACAGCCCCTTACTTGTATATTACACAACATAAAAAGACAAGATCAATGGTTTGACTTTAATTATACCAATATGATGTAATAGGTAAACTGGTAAAACTCTTTGGGACAGAAAAGCTGAAAAAAAACTAGATAGAATGTGTTTTAAAAATCAATTTAAATGCATAGACAAGCTGATAAAAGTCAAAGAAAAAATTTTTTTTTTTTGAGACAGAGTCTCACTCTGTTGCCCAGGCTAGAGTGAGTGCCGTGGCGTCAGCCTAGCTCACAGCAACCTCAAACTCCTGGGCTCAAGCGATCCTTCTGCCTCAGCCTCCTGAGTAGCTGGGACTACAGGCATGTGCCACCATGCCCGGCTAATTTTTTCTATATATTTTTAGTAGGCCAAATAATTTATTTCTATTTTTAGTAGAGACGGGGTCTCACTCTTGATCAGGCTGGTTTTGAACTCCTGACCTTGAGCAATCCTCCTGCCTCAGCCTCCCAGAGTGCTAGGATTACAGGCGTGAGCCACCGCGCCCAGCCAAAGTCAAAGAAAATTTTTATAAGCTAAGAAGGGATGAGGCATGACAAGTGAAAGAATTGTAGAGCGAATAGCTCTCCTGGGCACACAAAAGCAGGTCACTGATGGAAAGAGATTTTTCTTCTTACAAGGCCATATTTTTATAAGAAGGGAATAGGAACAGGAGACAAAACCCAGAGCATTTGCAAGGTGGGAAATCCCATTGACGATGGGATAAATCCAGTTTACTGAAATAAGCCAGAGTACTAAATAAGCCAGTCTATCGAAAGGGAATGCATGTTGCTGCAAGAGAGGCTGAGAAATTGGTCTTCATCCTCAGTAACATGTGCAGCCAACAATCTCATTATTAATATTATTGGACAAGGGAATAAAGATATGAAAATGATAGTTTCTCATGAGTGAGGAAAATCTTGATGACTATCAGAGAATTAGTATGCACCAATCATACATATTCCCTTATCAGAATACAATTAAATTAGCAACATTAACAAAAAAGATTAATATCACCTTTTAAATTTTTAAATTAGAGAATTAATTAGAATTTTATTCCTTTGTGTGATTAAAATTTTAGAAAACTAATAGAAGAAAATTACCTGTCATAGCTACTATAAGACATTTACATTTCTTTGGAAAGAAGAATAAAACAAAATTTAAATATTACATTTAAAATAAAAACACAAATATTAGGTAACTAAGAATAAATTTAATCAAAACATGTGAGATCTTTATGAAAATAATATTACAACTAATTGGAACAATGTTTTAAAATGTATAAATAAATAGAGATATAGAATCATGTGTAGAAATACAGTGTCTTAAAATATTTTTAATATTTCACTTAAGCTTGTTGGTAAGTGCATATATTTTTTTTCTTTACGTTCTTTGTATGTCTGAACGTTTTGATACAAAAGAATAATTTATTTTCATGGCTATTCTTTTTTAAAATATATTTATTTTAATTGACCAAAAGCATATATATCTATTGTGAACCACATGATGCTTTGAAATATGAATACATAGTGGAATCACTAAATCCATTGCATTTACATGTGCATTATTTTACATACTTGTCATTTTTTTGTGGTAAAAAGACTTAAAATTTACTCTTCTAGCAATTTTCAAGAATGCACTATATTGTTACTAAACTATAGTCATTATGTTATAAAATTTATAAGAAAAATTTATTCCATTTATCTAACTGAAGTTTTGTATCCTTTGACCAATGCCTCCAAAACTCCTGCTACACCCCCAATTCCCCCCCCATGGCAGCCACCTTTCTACTCTACTCATATGAAATTGCCTTTTAGATTTCATGTATAACAGAGATCATGTGGTATTTGTCTTTCTATTCCCAGAATATTTTACTTAGCATAATGTCTTTCAGGTTCATCTATGTTGTCTCACATAACAGGATTTCCTGCTTTTTAAATTATGAACAGTATTCTGTTGTGTATACATACCACATTTTCTTTATCCATCATCTGTTGATGGGTATTCAGGTTGCTTCCACCTATCAGTTATTGTGGCTACAATGAACATGGGAGTGCAGATATCTCTTTAACATGCTGATTGTTTATTCTTTGGATATATACCCCCAGGAGTGGGATTACTGGATCTTATGGTATTTCTATTTTTAACTTCTTAAGTAACCTCCATACTGTTTTCCACAATGGCTGTACTAATTTACATTCTCGTCAATAATATGAAAGGGTTCCCTTTTCTTCACATCCCCTACTTATCCTTCATATTTTTGATAACAGTTGTTCTGACAGGTGTGGGTTGATATTTCAGTGTAGTTTTAATCTTCATTTTCTTGGTGATTAGTGATGTTGAGCATTTTTTCATATACCTATTGGCTATTTGTATGTCTTCTTTTGAGAAATGTCTATTCCGGTCCTTTGCCCATTATTAATCAGTTTATTTGTTTTCTTGCTATTGAGTTAAGTTCCTTATATATTTTGGATATTACATCCTTATTAGGTATATGATTTGCAAATATTTTTTCCCATCCCATAGGATGTCTCTGCTCTGTAGATTGTTTCCTTTGCTGTACAGAAGCTTTATATTTTGATGTAATCTCATTTGTCCATTTTTGTTCTTGCTGTTTGTGTTTTTCGGGTCATATCCAAAAACCATTGCCCAGCCCAATGTCATGGAGCATTTCCACTATATTTTCTTCTAGTAGTTTTACAGTTTCAGGTCTTACATTTAAGTCTTTAATATATAACTGGTTGATTTTTGTATATGGTGTGAGATAAGAGTCCAATCACATTTTTCTGCATATTAATATACAGTTTTCCCAGCACCATTTATTGAAAAGAATGTCCTTTCCCCACTGTGTGTTCCTGTGCCTTGTCAAAAATCAGTTTGTCCCAAAAATAATCATAGAAATTAATGGACCATAAGCAAACATTTTGAGGACAATTATGATCCTATAGTGGAAACATGTGAGTGTGTATATAAATACATAGTGATAGATAGTTATTCCCCTGGTCCTGTCATTAAAACCAGATATATAATTTTACCACTCCCTTGGATTAATATGTTGAATGTTCCTTTTAAACACAAAGTATGTTTAATAGTGTTAACATATTAAGGCTTTACAATTTAGTAACTTTAATAGAAATTAAAATGTACTGAATTCCTACTAACTGTTGACATTTTACTTATTTATTTTGAATTCTTATAACAATATAAAATTTTGTATTAACTTTTTTCTTTATTCACTTCTGCAATTAAGAAAGTAAAGGCTTTAGAGACATTAGATAGCACACTCATCAGCATCCTGTTGGTAACCATCAGCACCAAGATTCAAATCCTGCTCTGACTTTGAATTTCATGTTTCCTTTATTTGATTTATTTTAGTCAAGAAGTTTTAAATTAAATCAGTGTGTCCATTTAGCCATTTAGGATCATGAGAAAGTAGAAAACATTCCCTAATAAAATAAGAAATAGATTCACAGGAACAGTGTTCTTATCAGGAGAGATATTGGTGGAAAATATGAGGAAAAATAGCACTAAGTACTGCAAGCTCATTAAGGAGGAAAATTGTATAAACAGGCACCAATAGAAGTGGTAGGTTTGGGCTAGCTAGAATTGCATCCACCTCCTATTAACTAGAGCCACTTTTGTAGGGTTCACTGCCACAGTTTTGTTTCTTGTACCTAACCAGTAGGATTTTTCTGTGGTAACACAATAAGTGTAACAAAGTACATAATGTAGCTTCAAGGTTATATTTATGATAACCTAAGGTTTCTCAAACGTATGTATCCAGTATTCCTCCTCCTCTAAATACTAAAGAGAATATAATAAATTGGGAAATAAAAGTATCAGTAATAAGCGCTATAGTCTAGACAAAGATAGAATTACCATGCCTGGAGAAGAAAATTAATTGACTCCAAATTTAACATAGGTGACATGAACAAATATGTAGGAAGTGAAAGAAACCCCACATGAGACCTTGGACTAGTGTTTGTAAACGTTAGCATTCACCAAAATCACCTGAAAGGATTGTTAGGTGTTTTTTTTTTTTAATA
>VBSM01001681.1:12218092-12313347 GCA_008086735.1 Cheirogaleus medius | reverse complement strand
TTCCATGGTATACATATACCACATTTTATTAATCCACTCATGTATTGATAGGCAATTGGGTTGTTTTCACATCTTTGCAATTGCGAATTGTGCTGCTGTAAACATTCGAGAACAGATTTCTGGGCCCCACCTCCATGGTTTCTGATTCAGTAATTCTGAAGTAGGATCCATGAATTTTCATTTATAGAAAGTTACCAGGTGATGTTGATGCTGAAGTTGATCCTACTGGTCCTGGGACCAGTTTTTTAGAACTACATCCAACATGGATAAGAGCTGGGGGTCATGCCAAGCTGTGGAACTCCTAGGGAATATATATAGGTAGCATTCCCTTGCCAAAAAAGATAATGTGTGACATAAAATATGTATATGTCCACTGTGGAACTTATTCCTAGCTTATACTGAGCCTACATATTAACACTAGGTAATACTGTTATAATTAGCTTGTAAGTAGAACATTGCTGAGAAGGCACCATTGACCAAAGGGCAATCTATTGTATTGGCTCAGGGAAAAGTAGCAGGTTTAGTTGCCAGAGAGAGAGACTGTCTGAAGTTTCTAAATTAAAAGGAAGATGTATAATTTATTGAAATCTTGTGGAGAAAGGGAGAGAGACTAAATTAGGAATTCATGTGATCACTAATTGAAGTGAGCTAAGGACAGAGTTGGAGTTTAATCAAAAGTAGCAAAGGTTTCCAATGTATTTCTGACTCCTGGTTGCCCTAATAATGGGGCTTGCTCTCCAAGGTAATGAAATTTATTATTATTTGTTTAAATGATACATGCAAATGAAGACTATAATAACTAGGATTAGATTGGGAGGATTTCCATGGAGGCTTTTTGAAGGGATTTATGGTGTACAAATGGTGATAAGATGGCATTTGAGTTATATATTAATATAAAAGGGTGAAGTTTAGCATACACATTTGAGAGAGCTTCTAGTTACTACCACCTTATTGCTTGTCCGGATAATTCTGTTGAAATTGATGGAGATATTAAATCATGTAGTTTAATGGAGGCAATACAAAAATGCATTCTTTTGGAGATCTAGAACTGGGACAATTACAGCTGCTGTTACTTAAAATCATCTCTTGATTTTTTTTTTATTACTATACAATTTTGGTCCCAGAAAGTCATGGAAGCAGAACAGGAGTCAATGATAATACCAGAAAAAGAATAGGGCTTTAGCACATCCTTTGTAATTTCTAACTGTCAAGTACAGAGGGCAAATATTTGTTACAGAAATAAAACTTGATATCACTATTGCATTTGTATCTGATCCCTTCCCTTATCTACCGAAGCCTGTAGATCTTTAAATTTGCCATCTAAAACAACAGAAAATTCTAATTTTTTCATTGTGAAACTTCTTTGAGCATGTTGCCTTCAATTAGAGGTATACAGAATCTGTCACACAGTTCCTGATAATAGTGCCAGGACTGGGCAATCTAATACTATCCTCTATAAAAAAGACCTAATAACAACAACAACAGCAAAAACTAATTAAAGCCTACAATCTAGTTATCTGTAAATATACATAAAACTTTAGACTTTTGTACAATGTTTAATTACAGACTACATTGGACAAATAGCTAAAGAAATAAAACTATAATGACTTAAATTATACAGCATTTTATTTGATATGTTAAAGCAAAATCTAAAACATTTTGCACATTAAGGCTCAGAAGATAAACTTTCCATATTCCCTTCTTTAAAGAAAATAACAAGATATTTTGTTATTTAAAGAAAATAATAAAATAATTCCCTTCTTTGAAGAAAATAACAAGCATATTATAATCCTCAAAGTAATGAGGTCAGAAAATAATGAAGGTGGTAGGAGGTACATTAGGTACTATAGAATTAGTCAATTAGAAACCAACATTAAGACTTCTCCAGATTTCAAGGAAAAACACAAGGATAAAAATTAAAAGAGTCTCCAATATCCAGTAGCTTCAAGGAGATAACAGAGCACGTAGTATGTGGTTGTCTTTTGTGAAGATTAATCAATTCTTAATTGATTTATGAATTCAACATGATTATACCAAAATATGAGAAAGATAATGGTGGAAAAGAAAATTTTTAATTAATTTCACATAAGAAAACTAAAATAAATATTTAAAGAAAATATCAAAATTTAATTTGTGTATATTGAAAGAGTATTTATGCATTAATCATAAGAATGCAAAATTATTAAATATTGCTAAGTCTGTAATGAAGTATCACATTATTAATAGAAAGTATTCTTAATAAAATAAAGAACAAATATACACATGATCACAAACCCCACAATATTTAAAACAACTCAAGAAGTTCTTGGTAATGCAATGAGACAATGAATAGGTATAATAATTTCAAGTGTTGTAAATAATAATATAAAACTATCACTATTTGCAAATAATATACTAACTCAACTAAAATCTATAAAAATGAAGTTCAACAGAGTGCTCAATGATAAGAGATACATAGGGAAGTTATTGTTTATATGTATGGTAGGATATAAAATTAAATAGAAAATTATTCCATTCAATAATTTACTATTAAATTAATGTACCTTAAAATAATTATCAAGAAATAAATGGGCCTCAAATGATCTTTTTTTTAAAAAGCACAAAAACTCATAGGGGAATGAAATAAGGCTTGATGATTAAATTTTAATAGTGGACCATTTTTCTCCAAATAAATGTATATGTTTAACAAAATTACAATAAAAATTTTAGTGATTTGGGGGGCATAGGAGTAGGATAGGCTCTGAAAAGGGAATTTAAAGTTAATTTGGAAGAATAAATCAGAAGGTTTCTGACATTTTGACAAAGAAGGGCAATAGTAAATAGAGGAAGAGGGATTGTTATGAACTTAATGTTTGTGCCTTTCCTCCCAGTTCATATGCTGAAACCCTAACCCACAGTGTGATGGTATTTAGAGATTGAGCCTCTTGGAGATAATCCAGGATAGATGAGAAGAGGAAATATCAAAGAACTCTATTCTCTCCTTGTGAGCACACAAAAGGAAAAGCACACAAAAATATACCTATTTGTTAGTGGAAAAGATTAAGAAAATACTAATGGATTTTTGCAGACATTAAAAGCTCTCAGAACGGGAAAGATGTCAGCAACATAGAATAGGAGTCTCCTGACTCTTCTTTTACCCACCAATACATTAAATAAACATCTCCACACAGGTCGGTTCCTTCTAAGATAAAGTCAGAAGCCAGTTGAGAGAATCCTATGCACTGGGCAACTGAGAAAAATGTCTACATTGAATAGATTGGTAAGGGCAAGACACATTCAGCACAAATCCCACCTTGACACTGCACCATACAGTCAGGAAGGGACCCCCAACATCCAGTTTCTCCCTGAGGAGAAAAGGGTTTGGACCATACATGTAGCACCCTAACTCTAAATTCCACATAGTTTGGCTCTTTATTTACATAGATCTGGAAACAAAAGAAACTAGGCATACATAAGTTTCCCTAGGCCACAGAGCAATGTGGTATTTTTAAGTAGGTGTGCACATACTTCCAGAAGCTTCATCTCCCAGGATCAAGAAAGAAAGGGGCTATAATGCAACACTTTTAGTTGTTCCTTAGAAGGGGTTTGGCAGCATAACTTACAATTGATGCTGTTGGCAGTCAAGTTTCTAACTAGCCTGCATCAGAAAGTTAACTGGGCTGATAAACTATATAACTCCAGGATTCTGAATGGTACATGGGCACATCCAGAGCCTTCTCCCCTAGCTTGTCTCTGTGATAAATTCAGGTCCGCTGATTGCTCCTTGAGGGAGTCTATCCATGCAACAAGGACCCCAACTTTTGCAGTTCCCACCCAAGAGCTGTGAATCTCCCAGCCCTGGGAGTGGAAGAGACTAGGCATGTGTGATTCTCCCTAGACCACAGAATAAAGAGGTGTTTTTAAACAGGAATTTAAGAATTTCCAGGTGCTACATCTTTTAGGATCAGTACAGAGAAAGGGTTAAAATACACATCTCTCAGTTTCTCCCTAGAAGGAGTTTATCTGTACACTTTTCCAGCTGCTACTTAAAGATTGAGCTCTTATGTAGCCTGTATATGGAAACCAATGGAGAAGACAAACTATAGACCACAGGAAGCCTGAACAGGCTTGGCCACTTCTTGAGCCTTTTCTTCTGGCTTGCTCCAGTGATAAAGCCAGGTCTGTACATTCTCCCTGGAAGGAGTTTATTCATTCACTGAGCAAACCCTTTCTACAACTCCCACCCTAAGGGATTGCCTCTTTAACCACTAAGATTTGGAAATTGATGGGGCTTTGCATCCCTGGGTCTCTCTAGACCCAGAAAACAAAGAGGTGGTCATTCAATGGACCCACTTCCAGAAGTTATCCTGCCACTGTAATAGGGTGCAGTTATGAAGGAAAATGTAGGCATTTCCCACAGAACCTCCTCCCAGTTTAGTGCAGAGAGAGTGGGAGATGAACTCCTGCTCTCTACCTTGAGTATCGAAGGAATTTGAACACACATCTAACACCCCGACCTTTCTAGCTGTATCTAGAGAAACTCGACTTCTATCATACCCATTTCAAGGTATGGCACATACCTAATCTCCAGGACTTGGAACATCTTGGCACATACCTAAACTTCAAGACTTGACACATCCTAATCTCCAGGAGGCTACTAAACAGAGGAAACAGTTTAGACAAAGACAGAGTTTTGAGATGCACCTCAGAACATCAGAAATATTAGCGAGGTCCTTCTCCTATGTGAGTCCAGTCTGGCCTGACTGCAAGATGCTGTTGTCTTATCTAATGCCCAAAAACCAACACAGAGAATCAAGAAAAATTAAGAAACAAACAAATATGTTCCAAATAAAAGAACACAATAAATCTCTAGAAACTGACCATAATGAAATGGATGTATGTGATTTACCAACAGGGAATTAAAAAAAATTCATATTCTTACTGAGGTCAGGGGAACAAAGCATGAACAAACTGATAATTTCAACAAAGAGATAGAAACTATAAAAAGTACCAAACAGAAATCATAGAGTTGAAAAATACAGTAACTGAACTGAAAAAATCAATAGAGAAGTTCAACAGCAGACTAGATCAAGCAAAAGAAAGGATCAGTGAACTCAAAGACAGGTCATTGCAAAGCATCCAATTGGAGGATAAAAAAGAAAAAAGAATGTAGATAACTTAAGAAAATTAGAGGATATCATCAAGTGGAACAATCTATACCTTATTAGATTCTGAAAGAAGAAGAAAGAAAAAAGACCAGAAAATATAATCAAAGAGATAATAGCATAAAACTTTACATATCACAGAGACATCAAATAGGATGACTCTATAGAGACCCACACTGAGACACACTGTAATTAAATTGTCAAAGAGAAAGAGAGAATTTCGAAAGGAACAATAGAATAATAGCAACTTGTTACATACAATAAAACTTCCCCAAAACCATTAGCAGATTTTTCAGCAGAAACTTTACAGGCCAGAAAGGAGTGGAATGATATATTCAAAATACTGGGGTGAGAAAAAAACAAAAAAGCAAGCAAACAAACAAACAAAAAATGCTGCCAACCTACCATACTATACTAGGCAATCCTCTATTTCAAAGATGAAGGAGAGATAAAGACTTCTTCAGACAAACAAAAGCTGAGGGAGTTTATTACCACTAGACCTGCCTTACAAGAAGTACTAAAGGAAGTTCTTCAAACTGAAGGAAAAGAATGCTAATTAGTAAGAGGGAAACATATGAAAGTATAAAACTCACTAATAAAAGTAAGTACATTGTTAAATCCAAAACACTCTAATACTGTAATGGCAATGTATAAATCAACCTTATCTCTAGTGTGGAGGTTAAAAGACAAAACTATTGAAAATGACTACAGCTACAATATCTTGTTAAAGGATACAAATTTTTAAGAAGATTTAAATTGTGACATAAAAACATAAAATGTTGGGGGGTAGAAGTGGTGAGTTTGTGTATGCAATATAAATTAAATTGTTATAAGTTTAAAGTAGCCTGTTATAATTATGAGGTGTTTTATGTAAGCCTTAAAGTAACCACAAAGTAGAAACCTATAGTGGATACACAAAAGATAAAAAGAAAAGATTCACAGCATATCTTTACAGAAAACCATCAAACCACAAAGGAGGACTTCAAGAAAGGAAGGAAGGAACAAAAGGACTACAAAAGAAGTAGAAAATAATTAATATAATCACACCAGTAAATCCTTACCTATTAATAATTACTTTGAATGTAAATGGCTAAGTTAATCAAAAGGTATAGAGTAGGTGAATGAATAATAATAGTAAAAAGACCTAACTATATGTTGCCTACAGAAGACTCACTTTACCTTTAAAGACACACATAGACTTAAAGTGAGGGATGGAAAAAGATATTCCATGCAAAGGGAAACCAAAAGAGAGCAGGGGTAGCTATACTTACATCAGACAAAATAGATTTTAAGTCAAAAACTGTTATGAGAGACAAAGAAGGTCATTATATAATAAAGGTATCAATTCATCAAGAGAATATAACAATTATAAATATATATGCACCCTACATTGAAGCACATAAATATATAAAGAAAATATTAAGAGATCTGAAGGGAGAGATAGACTGCAATACATGAATTTCAGGAATGGATAGAGCATCCTAACAGAAAATCAATAAGGAAACTGTGTACTTGAACTACAATTTACACCCAATGAACCTAACAGACATATATCTGACATTCTATCCAGTGGCAAAGAATACACGTTCTTCTCAAGTGCAGACAGAACATTCTTCAAAATAGATTATATGGTAAGCCACAAAACAAGTCTTAACAAATGTTTTTGTTAAGTGTCTTTTACAACCACAATGATATAAAACTAAAATCAATAATAGGAAGAATCATGGAAAATTCACAAATATATAAACTTTAAATAATCAATGTGATTTAGACCAACCATTGAGTCTGATCTGCTCTGATTTTTGTTATTTTTTTTTTCTTCTGCTAACTTTGGGCTTAGTTTGTTCTTCCTTTTCTAGTTCTTTGAGGTATAATGTTAGGTTGTTTATTTGAGAACAGGCATTTTCAGCTCGTGTGAATTCTGTTAAAAATTTAAGGAAGAACTAATATCAATCCTTTTAAAAATAGTCTAAAATATTTAATAGAAGGGATACCTCCAAACTCATTTTTCAAGTCCAGCATTACCCTGATACCAAAGCCAGACAAGGCCTACAAAAAAGGAAAATTACAGGCCATTATCCTTGGTGAGCATAGATGTAAAAATCGTCAACAAAATAATAGCAAATCATATCCAGCAGCATATTAAAGGATAATTCCCCATAATCAACTGGGATATATCCCTGGGATGTAAGGATGTTTCAATATATGCAAATACAATAAATGTGATTCACATATTAACACAATGGAGTATAAAAACTACATGATCAACTCAATAAATGCAGTAAAAAATCTTGACAAAATTTAATATTCTTTCATAATAAAACCTCTCAACAAGTCAGGTATAGAAGGAATGTTTCTCAACATAATAAAAGCCATATATGACAAGCTCACAGCTTACATCATACTCATTGGTGAAAAATTGAAAGCTTTTCCTCTAAGATCAGGAACAAGCCAAGGATACCCACTCTCACCATTTCTAGTCATCATAGTAGTAGAAGTCCTGGCCAGAGCAATTAGGCAATAAAGCAGAACTAAGGCATCCAAATAGGAAAGGAAAAAGTTAAATTGCCTCTGTTTACTGATGACACAACTTTATAGAAATTCTTAAAGACTCTACCAATAAAACAGTTATTAATAGAACTGATAAATATAGTAAAGTTGAATGATACAAAATCAACATGCAAAAATCAGTAGGACTTCTATAGTCTAACAACAAACTATCTGAAAAAGAAAGAAATTTTCATTTATAAGACCTAAAAAATTATAAAATACATAGGAGTGAATTTAACCAAGGAGGTGAAAGATCTTTACACTGAAAACCATAAAACATTGATGAAAGAAATTGAAGAAGACACAAATAAATGGAAAAATATCCTGTGTTCATGGATTGGAAGAATTAATATTGTTAAAATATCTGTATGACCCAAAGCAATCTACAGATTCAATACAATTCCTATCAAAATTCCAATGTCATTCTTCACAGAATTAGAAAAAACAATCCTAAACTTTGCGTGGGGCCACAAAAGACCCCAAATAGCCAAAGCAATCCTGAACAAAAAGAACAAAGCTGGAGACATCACACTACTCGACTTCAAAATATACTACAAAGATATAGTATTCAAAGCATGGTAATGGCATTAAAAACACATAAGCCAATATAACAAGGTAGAGAGCCCCAAAATAAAACTGAATGTTTAGGTTCTATTGATTTTCAACAATGGTGCCAAGAATACACAATGGAAATAGGACAGTCTCTTAAATAAATGGTGTTGGGAAAACTAGATATCAACATGCAAAAGAGTAAAATTGGATCCTTGTCTTACATCATAGACAAAAATCAACTCAAAACAATTAAATATTTAAACAGAAGACCTGAAACTGTAAAACTACTTAAAGAAAACCAAGGATAAAAGCTCCATAATATTAATCTGGGCAATGATTTCTTGGCTATGGCCCTAAAAGCCAGGCAACAAAAGCAAAAATACACAGATGGGATTGTATCAAATTAAAAAGTTTCTACATAGCAAAGGAAATAATTAACAGAGTGCAGAGACAGCCTACAGAATGTGAAAATATTTGCAAATCATACATCTCAGAAGGGGCTTAATATCATATATATATATATGTATATATATATGTGAAATAACTAAATAGCAAGAAAACAAATAAGCTGTTTGAAAAATAGGCAAAAGACCTGGGTAGACATTGCTTAAATGTGGACAAATGGCCAACAGTTGTATGAAAAATGCTCAGCGTCACTAATTATCAGGAAAATTAAAATTAAAATCACAATGGAATATCATCTTTCACCTGTTACAATGGCTATTATCAAAAAGATGAAAGATAAATGTTGGTGAGGATGTGGAGAAAAGGAAACATTTGTAGACCATTAGTGGGAAGGTAAATATGTAAATGATTATAGACATTATGGAAAACTGTATGGAAGTTCCTTAAAAACCAAAAATAGAACTACCATATGAACCAGTGATCCCACTACTGGATATATAGCTAAAAGAATGGAAATCAGTGTATTAAAGAGATGTCTGCATTCCCGTGTTCACTGTAGCATTATACACAATAGCCAAGATCTGGAATCAATCTAAGTGCCAATCAACAGAAGAATGGATAAAGAAAATGTGGTGTATATATTCACAATGGAATACTATTCAGGCTTAAAGAATACGGATAAGGAAGTTCTTTCACTGGGACAATATGAATGATTCTGGAGGACATTATGCTAAGAGAAATAATCCAGGGACAGAAGGACAAATACTGTATGATCTCACTTGTATGTAGGACCTAAAAATGTCAAACTCATAGAATGGTGATTACCACAGGCTGGGGAGGAGGAGGAGGGGACATGTTTGTCACAGGATACAGTTTCAGTCAAATAACAGGAATAAGTTTTAGTGATCTATTGCACAGCATGGTGACTATAGTTAATAGTAACGTATTGCCTACTGGGGTGTGCTTGAGGTTAATAAGGTGAAGTTGGAGTCATGTACAGGTTGTGTAATATCATATTTTATGACTGGATCCTGAAATGTGGGTAAATGAGCTTATCTCTAAGGCACATGCTGACTTTAAAATTCTGCTATTGTCTTGTATCTTTTTTTGCCTCTTTATTCCTTAGGAGTCCTCCCTGCATTCTCTGTAGCACTGCAAACAAGGATATAAAGTAGAAGTGCTACATTCTTCCCTTACACTGGCAGCAACAAAGTGTAGCTGATGAGGTCATTTCTTTCCTTAACCGATCAGCTGTTTTGCTTCTAGTCCTTCACAACTATTTAGGTTTTGATTCCTGTTTTGTTTACATTGCTGAGAATCTATAGGTTCCTCAAATTGCTTTCATAACAGTCTTAAGAAATAGGTCTAGGGCCCTTTTGAACAGGGGGGCCTGCTCATCACCTGTGGCGATTGTACGTTGCTTTTGCTCTGTAAACGTATATCTTGCTCTTGCTCTGTAAACCTATCTTGCCCTTCCTCAAGAAACTCATTGAAAAATAGGCCCCAAATTAGGAAAGCTAATATGATTGAGATGTTTGGGGAGTTATGGAGCATAATCTCATGGTCAACTAAATGAGTTTTACATCCAGTATGAAAATTTTAAGCTAGTGATTTAAGAGGATCCCTGAAGAACTTTATTCAAAGTTCCAAAACAAGAAGTAACAAGTCTTTTTTTTTTTTAATAAATGAAAATGAATGTTACCATGTTTACAATTGCAGACTTTGCTAACATAATACAGACTGTGCATTATGTGAGAGATCATGAATATGTTTTTAGATATTTTCTGTGGATTGTCGAATAGATTGTAGTATCAGAAATGGAAAGAAAATAAAGAGCCCTTTGCTTTGAAGTTCTGATGTGCATCCAACGTGAAGAAACCTGAGGAAAGATATGCCTCTTAATTCTTCCCTCTGAGCCTCATTGCAAATTCATTTGGGTTCTTAATAAAATTCCAAATGGCTTGGGATCTTGAGATACAAATTTTCTACCCTACTCTTTTAGGCCTGAGGTAAAACATGGAAAATAACACACATTTGGAATTACATTTGTTTGCACTTATGTATGTTGTCTGCATGTGAATCACATTTTCAGGGAATGTCCTGGGACAGTCAGTGTTTATTGGTACTCAGCTTCTATACTCATTACTTCCACATCTACAATGATGTCATGTGTTTAGTTTTATGATACTGAGAGGGCTCAGATACTTTCAATCAACAACAATATTGCTAATAAAAAAAGTTTATTTATAGTCAACATATACTTTTTGAGTATGGGGACCTACTATTTTTAAAGGATGTTGATTAAGATGATTGAAACAAAATGATTGCTTCCAGAAAATTCAAGAACTCAGAGCTCTTCTCTCTATGAGTATTTTATTAAACAGAATTTTTCTCATTATGCTTTGCATAAGGCTACAGGTATTAGTGCATAATTATACTATTGTAGAAGAAGAATTAGAAAACTATCAATTAGCTTATCTTAAACCCAAAATATTTGCCAGATTTTACATATAATTGATAAATAATAATGCTGAAAATGCCTTATACATTATAAAAAAATCAATATATTGAATCAAGAGATATTTAATTAAGTGCCACCTATATGCCATGATGGTTTCTTATTTCAAACCTTCCTGGTGTATTCTTACTTTGTATCCTTACAAAGAAAATGAATTTAAGAAGAAATTCTAGTTGATTCCTGAGTGATCATAAATTCATGTCATTTATGTCTAGCTTCTACTGTTTGCTTACAATATGATTTGGCATGATTTACAACGGATACTTCTTCAAGGATTAAGTGATAATGTTAATACCAGATGTATTTTAGAAACACTTTGTCAATTGAGAGAGAGCAAATTCCCATAGACTGCTGACCCAATCTTTGAATGAAGGCAAAGTAAAATGTCACTCTCCAGTTAGAAAATTCCATCCTAAATTCCTCAGTGGTTGAAAAAAACAGTATCTATAAAAACAGACCCACAACTCCCAAATATGTCCTATCTTTTTAAACCAACTAAATGGAATATAAATGTTGGTCATTTGTGATAGTGAAATCTTTCTACTTAGTCAAATATAGTCAAATCTTTTTTTACTTAGAAATGGATACATGAAGTTAAAGACAGAGAAGAATGTGTTGGAGGGTGAGAGGCAGATGATCTTTTATCACTCAAAACATTGCAGCTTAATCAGAAGCATTTATGAGATAGTCTATTAGAAGATGTGTTCTCTAAGGCTACTAATTTTACTCTGTAACCAAAGTGATGATTCAGTCAGTTTGCCAAGGAAACATTACCTCCAATCAATGTTGAAAAATTCCATTTTCTATCTATTGAGTTTTTATAAGGGCAGTTGCAAATGGATTTTTCAGCAACATTTAACTCATTATTCAGTGACCTAAACATTCATTCTGTAACTTTTCCTCCTCTTATTTTCTTTTGTATCTTTTTCCTTCCATATTCACTTCTTTATGCCATTTTCTGCTTGCATTTTTAATGTAATAAAATATTATTTTATCTAAAATGATTTTGATCTGTCAAAATAGACTCTCTCTGGAAAAATTTTCTCTTTTAAGTGTACCAGATTTTTATCCTTCTCCTTTTCCTGTTATACTTAAGTTATGACTGTAAATTTTTTCTTATTTATTTTCACGCTAATGAATGAGTCATACAACAAGGGTTCTCCAGTGGGAAGTAGCTGTGTTTGGATAGTGTGGTTGGTTGGTTCATGCTTGCTTTTTTTCCTTATTTTACATGCAATGTAAAGGTTTTTAAATTATAGATGTGCCTTTGAAATTTAAATCAGCTATAGTGTCTAATGGTTCTTGAAGGATCACTCACTCTTCTTTGTGGTCTGACATACAACCTAGAACTGATGCATGACCTACAAAAGGTTTGGTGTGTTCAAAAGATATCTGAGTTTATGGGTACTGTTGAAGCTTTTTATGAAGAAGATTTCTTTCCATTGGTGAAGATAGAATGACAGTTATACTACTTTGTCTTAAGTAAATGTAAAAGAAGGTTGGATGTTAATTTTCCTGTTGTGTTGGAATTATGTCCAAGTATGTCTAAATATCCATATATAATAATTGGAGCCACTGGACAGATCATGAAATGCCTCAGTAAGTCATCATACCCTGTTGTGGGATCTTAACCATCATTCTCTACTGTATTCCTAAAGAACTAGAAGAATTTGTGGGTTAGAAATCACTGGCAATTCACTATTCCTGTAAAGAGATGTCTCTCTTTGTTTCTTGTGGAGAGAATGGGTGGAAGATTACACCTACTTGTTAAGTGCAGGGAATCTAAGAGAATTTAATAATAGCTAACATTTATTGAGTGTTCACTCTGTGCTAGGTGGTGGACTAAGCACATTACACTTATCATGACCTCAGCTGCTTCTCACAACCACCCTCTGAGATAGGAGCTACTATTATACCTAATTTACAGATGCAGAAATTGAGGCACAGTAAAACATCTTGGTCAAAGTTACGTACAGTTATTATCTGTCGGAATCTGGCTTCAGATTCTGTATATTCTTGATCTAGATGACTTTGCTTATTAAAAGTTATATTGCTATATGGTAGTAAAATTCAATGGAATCCAAGCAGATGGGAGGAGGCAGGTGGGGATAGATAACTTCACTCCTAATGGGTACAATTCACATTATGTGGATGACAGACACTAGGGAGTTATTATCCAAGAGAAGACATAATTGAATCTTTTAAGTGAAATAAATTTTGCCAATTTTTCTCTGATCATTTCCACACCCCTACTTCTGAAAGAAATGAAAAGGAAGTGGAAGGTGGCAGGGAGGAAAAATGAAGAGCACAAATTTGAATTCTTCAACCTTTGACCCTAGGCAAAATGTTGGCTGATGCAGGAGTATGAAGAAGAGAATTAGAGAACTAAACTGGATATGTGATCAAATTTTAAACTGGATTAACTGAAGTGGATTGTTCAATAGGTGAACTATTGGAAAGTCATTGAATCTGCCCAAGATAATTTTGGGGTATAGAAAAGGGAAAGAGATAGAACAGAACATGCTTAGAGAGGAAAAAAAAATGGAGAACAAATAAATCAAACCCTTTAAATGAGGTTCAGATTGTTCAATAAATTGGTTACCTAAGGCTTTGACCTATTCCTATATTAGATGAGAAAATGCTGGCTTCCGAAATATATTCAAATGGTCACAATGATGATATACTCAGGACAGTGAAAAATGGAAAGCTTTATTCATTGTGATTGTGTGCTTCCGGAATTCACTGTTGTATACTTAATGACTACATTTTAACTGCATTCATTTTTTATTCAATAATAATTTAAGTACCTATCTTTTTGATACTGTCATAGGCCATGCTGAGTGTAAACATAAATGTGTTCTCTTCTAAATAATTCAGTGATGGAGTTCAAAAAATGTCATTTAAGTAGATTATCAAAAAATCTAGTGAGTACACATACATATATTAGGGAGTACAGAGGAGGGCACTCAAACAGGCTAGGAGAAATCAGGAAGACTTCTTGCAGGAGGTGTGTGTTAAATACTAAACATATTTTAGAGGAACTACTCATTTTCTACACTTTATCCACACTGTTCTTTGAACACACTAAGCTTATATCCATATTAGGGCCCATCCACCTGCCTTGAACATCTTCAGTCTTGCAACATTTATTGCTTAGCTATCCTATAAATTTCAGCTGAAATACCATTTCTTCAGAGAAAGGTAACCTGAGCTCTAAATATAAAATTTGCCTCTCTGTTATTTCATCAATGTCTGCTGTTTCCTTTGCATCTTCTAATAATCGTAAATAACATCCGTGCTAACATTAATAACTTTATTTCCTACCAAATTATAAGTTTCTTGAGACTGAGAATACTGTTTATTTTCTTCACCATTCTTGTACTTCTAGCATCTTGTAAGAGCATGATAAAAGTTTTTTGCATTAATTTGATATTATTTATTGATTCATTAATCCGCATATGATTATTTTGGCTTTTGCTACTTCTCTCTTGCCCTTTCTTAAATTTGAAGATTGTACTGTCTATGAGCTGCTCGGGGCCAATGTAAATGGGCCTGTTGCCTTTACAATTATCCAGGCTTCCACTCAGGTCCTGGCATTCTGTAACAGGATTCCTTTCCTTGTATACATTGTGTCCAGGGATTCTAGGTTCACCCTCCCAAAGCTACTTGAAACCTTTTTAAAATATTCATTTCTTACTCTCTCTGTTTCCCTTGAAGCCCTGGCCCTGCTTCTCCTCTCACCACTGCTAATTTGCTTCCTTCACATGCTCTGCTTCCCCCAACTCTCTCTCTCTTCATTTTATTTTTTACTTCTTTTTGGAAGCTATTAAGATAGTTTTGGTGTGGAAACAGTTAAATCTGTTACTTAGAATTTTGAGCTGTCTCATTCTTTGTACAAACTGAAAGAAATAGGCAAGAATAAATGCATGAATACAATGCAATGCAGTAGGACATTTTGTTTAAATAACTAGTGCTTGTATTTTCTATTCTACATTATTAACCATGTAAAATAAAATATTAAATGAATGCATGTGGTTAAAATAATTGATCTCTTGTTATTTCTGACAATTTTACTCATATGATCTATTTTAAAATGCAAAGATTTTAAAATAGAAAAGGAAACTGAAGTTTTACCCTTTATTATTGGGTTCCATTCTGTATTTATTGCCCTTGACATCTTCACACTGATACTTTTTGTTTCCCATCATAGTGCCATCCATAAGCTTCAAAGGCCAGTACTTTGGTTTGACATGCAAAATAAATGGAATGCAAATACTCTGTGGCCGTTTGTATCACCAATGGTGAAATGTATCATGATGATTAGGAAAATCATGTATCTTTACTGTGATTTTTTTCCCCAACATATTCCAAATAGATTTTCCCATTTGATCTACAGAGTATCACTGTGACATAAACAAGGCAAGACTGTTGTCATTAGTTTTCAAATATAAAACTTGTCTTAGCACCTTAAAGTGCCTTGGTTGAGCTTCCATGGCTAAAGAGCTGGTAAAACTGGGTCTAGGATGCAGGACTTATGAGTCTCTGTACAGGGCTGTGCTTGTGAAACTCTTCTACCTCTTTGTGCAATTACCATGGCAAGATGAGCATTGTCAGTGCATTTACTGTATGCATAAATAATAAGAGTGGCTATCATAAATCACAATGTACCGTGACAACTAAAAGACAGACTTGTAGGAGGATGGATTTTCCTAATTTAAATTCTGAACTTTCATGCTGAGACTGGATCCCCGTGCTTCCTCCATTGATATTCCAGAAGTGTGGAAATACACACCACAAAGTAGATTTAAATTCATTCTTAGCAGAGAAAGAATTTTCATTTTGGGCCAGTGCTCCTAATGACTTGTCACTATTTCAATTCTCACGATTCTTTAAAGAAAATGAAAATGCTAATTTATTTAAAGTAGCCCACTTGAGAGTTTTGCCATGAAAGTCTTTTGACATCACCAGATGTAAGGATGTGGTTTTTCTGTCATTTTTAAAAGTTGATAAAACTATTATTATTGCCTTTTCTCAACTCCAAATGTTCATGTTACTAAAGTTCAAATATGATACTTTCTTAGATAAGAATATTAACTTGGCTTTTAACTTTTTGAAATGGAAAGCAAAGTCTATGACTCCAGGATTGGGAGAGTAAGATGTGGTTGTATTTCTTAACTTCAGCACATGTGAACAGCAACTTAAAAACGCCTTAATTTTACCTTGATGAATAGAGTATAAGCTTCAAAGAACCATTGTAATCTGTAATTACTTTGATTAAGGAAGAATAAAAGAGTTTCACAGCAATCAATGGCTCTCAAACTCTATCTGTTAAAAGCCATTATCTGCCTGCTTTCAGTGTGCAGGTGTTGGTTGAAATAGGGGACTAGTTATGCCCTACTGACAGTCTTTGATTAATGTCTTTTTTTCTCTCCATTCTGCAAAAACCTAGTCAAATTTTTAATTTGCTAATCAGGTTTTGTTTTGATTAATACCACAGTATTAAGGAAATAGAATACAATGTAATGTGTCCTTGGTTGAAAGTATGTTCTCACTAGTATAGTTGGAGCATTTATCTTTACTATGTGTAACTACTAGTTATATGTGAGACACAATATTCTCTAGTAATTTTGAGGAATGACAATAGAGTGAAAAGAGAACCTAGCTGACTAATTTTTAAATTAGTGATGACCGCAAGTTCATTGGAGTCAGGGTCAATAAATGAACCTTTCAATACACATGGCAGCTGTCCACAGGGTTTGTCCTATCCTCTGATCAATTGACCTCTGCTAACAACAACTCTCATTTCCTCACTCAATCAAATTCAGGTTTAATTTGTTGAGCTTAGTTTTTACACACTTAAATGTTTTCAATTTTGATTCTACTGTTGGTAGCCCTGTCGTTCTGAAGTCCGGCAAAACATTTTTTTGAAGATTTCAATACTTTAGAAAATAAGAAAGAAGATTTTAAAGAAAAATGAAGATTAATTTTGTTGGAATCCTCACCACAATTTTTGTTTCTATTATAAGAATAAATAGAAAATATTATCTTAATGCAAGAGAGTTTTATTCATACTTATTTTACTTTCAGTTTTTTTTTCAAATTTTGTAAAATGAGCACATTTGGTATCATGGACTGGAAATATTATTTTCATGCTCAATCAGCCAAACTGTTAGAAAGCCAAAGGAATCTAACATCATATTTGCAATGGACTCTTGGCCAACCTTGGTGAAACAATTCACACATAAATGACATTAAGATGGTGAGCCATTAAAAACCATAAGTGATTTATATGAAGCTGAATTATCCATGCTTCCTTAGGGGCCTATACTGGATGTTCTAAGTAGTCTGTATTAAGCTTATTGTCTCAATCATTATTTCCATGCCTGTGGTTTTCTATGAATCATTAATTTGTCCTTCATATAGATTATTATGAGATATTATACTATCCCCATGGTTATATTATAATGAAAAATGGTATCTTTTTTCATAAGGTTCATTTAAAAAGACAAAACATTTGATTTTGTTTAAGTATCTAGGCAGACAAAGGCAGTATATTATCATGGATTTTTTTGTCTTCTATGTGCTGTATTCTGTTTGGACTTAAGTTTTGTTGAGGTGTAGTTTCAGAGAAGAAAATCCAATTAAAAAATCTCTTTAGATATGCACCTCCCAGGAGGAGGGAATAAATTTGAGGATACTTAAATTAGACTCACTCAATTTGGAATATCAGGTAAACATAAATATTGTTTATATGCTGAGTAAACCATTCTCTGGTGAATAGTACCCAAAAACCACCAGAAAATTCTTGGCCAGTGGCAGCAGTTAATGGTGACCAATGTCTCTACCTCTGCACTTTCTGTAGGGAAAAAAGAAGTGTCTTTCAGTGGAAAACTATTCATCATCCATGCATAAAACACCCTTCTGCCTTAACTAATTCTGATTCAATGGGAGCTCCTCTATAATTCTGTAAATTGTGGATAACCTCTACTGGCCCATTAGAAGTTAAATTAAATTCCCTCCCCATGCTGTGGAAAAGATAGTTTTGCCTCCATTTGCATATTTGTTTTAATTTCCTGATCTGTAAATATGTCTGTTTTTTGGATTCTCTTTTAAACCATGTATAATATCTGCCTGGTTCCCTCACTGAATGACTTAAATACATTCTGTATTTGTAGAAGAGTCATGATTTTACCCCTTTTTGTGAAAGCTGTCTTTTATCACTTCTCTCTCTAGGGCAGGTATTCTCAACTTCAGTACTATTGGCACTTTGAGCCATGTAACTCTTTGTCATGAGGGCCTGTCCAGTGCATTTTAGGATGCTTAGCAGCTTCCCTGACCTCTACCCATCAAATGCCAGTAATACCACCCAGAAACATCTGTAGACATTGCCAAAAGATGTAAATATTTAAAATCATCCCTGGCTGAGAACCCCTGCTCTAAAGTAAAATATAGATGCTTTAATTTCCAACAAAAAAATTAATGTCCTCTTTATTCATTTAACTAATGGTTGCTGAGTAGTACGCACGTGTGTGTGTGTTACTTCTATGTCCTACAAATAAAGCTTAAATAAAGCCAAATGCAAATTTGCTTTTAAGAAACTTGGATCTAATTTTATTTAGTGTTATATCCTGTTTATGCAGATTCTTATTTACTTCTAGTCCTAAAAACATGCTTTGCACTTCAAGAATTTTTTTTCCTAGTTTTTCCTGTTTTCTCTTTTATTCCTCTCTCTCTTTTCCCAGATTTTCTTATTTATGAATTTAAAAAATTACCCTAGTCATAGTGTAAGAGCATACTGTATATCTAGGAAATAAGTCAGCAAGAGATGTACAAATGAAAATAGCCATCATTAATATTATCCTCTCTTATCCATGATAGTTCCTGGAAGTGGGCCACTTAGTGGGCACAAGTAAAATATTAAGTGAGAAACTATTTGAGCATTTAGAATACATTTTGGCACATAGTACATAATATGTGTCAGAAAAGATACCAACATATAAGGAAACCCAAGGTACTGTGGTTTAGTTTACTGGTGACAAAGCAAAATAAGGAATATAGTCATTTACATATAATCCACTGGAAACAAATACACCAGATACTCAATACAATAAATTTTCTGAGATAAATAATAAAATAAATAAATCAAGGTATCCCAAGAGAATATGTGAAAAAAAAGTCTTATAAGTAGAGGGACATGATGATGACACTGTGGTAGATAATGTCCTCAAAATGACTCAATCACAGGTTTCACAATGCTACTTCCATCAATAAAAAGCATACTCACTACTCCCTGGGCAACTCCATGAATGCACTCCTGCCGGGGGAGCAGTAAAGGGAATGCAACTATTAAGTCCTACAAAGTCAGTATGTATTTATTCAGTTTGTTCTGGGTAATGTCCTAGGTGTCAAGGATTTAGAATTAAACTACATTATACATATATGTATGTAGAGACAGAGAAAGAGAGAGAGAGAAACTTATATCTCAAGAGTAAAGAAAGACAATAAATTATATTATGTCCCAGTAAACTGATTGTAAGTTTATATCATAAGTCAAAAATGCATTTAGGGGATTTGATGGTGAAGACGGTGAATTGCAAAAGTCCTAACTCACGGGAATGGTTATTACGGGCATGCTTGCAGCTTTCCTGCTGGGCGATTATCTTGAGTTTCATCTCAAGAGTAATCACCTTCCTTTTCTTCTCACCAGAAGCAGGAGACACAAATGGGCAATATATAGACAAGATGGGATGTGAAAACACAAAATACAATGTACAAAAAGAGATGGCAACACAGTACACTATAGAGTAGCAGTTGTTCACCCTAGTGATACCTGAAAGAGAGTCATATTGCTAGCCTGGGAAAAGATCAAAATTCAAAGCTCAAAGTATAGTTTTTGCTGAATGCTTACTGCTTTTGCACCATCCTAAAGTTGAAGTGTAAGTCAAACCATCATAAGCTGGGACCATTTGTATAGATGAAAAATAAGATAATGCCAGCTACTGAAAAGTGCTAAGTTATACATTAGAATAAAAATGATTAAGCCTGACTGGGTGGTTTGATGGGAGAGAATAGGAAGGGCAGGGAGACCTCTCTGAGGACAAGACATTTGGAAAAAGATTAAATGATGAGGAGGAGTTAGGCTTGGGGTTGGGGGAAATTATTTTAAGCTTAAAGAAGAAGTGTACGATTTTGAGGTCAGAATTAAGTTGTTTTGTTTTAGGAAACGTAAACCCTAGAGTGTGGCTGGGGCTGATTGAAAGGCATGGGGGGATAAGTGACAGTGGATTTGAAGACATAGTCTGGAGCCACATGAAATGGGAACTTTTAAGCTATGGTGAGAATTCTGGGTTTTGTTCCAAGGGTAATTTATTTTTCTCTATGCAGTAAGCTTTATTTGTATTATTCTGAATTTTCTTTTTATTTCAGGAAATTATGGGAGTACAAACATTTTGGTTACATGTTATGACTTTGCCATATCCCTACCATGAAGTGAGACGTGCCCTTCCCCCCCACAATGCTCACCACATCCATTAGTTGTGAGTTTACCCACCCCCCAATCCCCCTACCCCCAAAGAATATTACACTGTGTGAGCACCTTAGTGTTGATAAGTCAGTGCCAATTTGATGGTGAGTACACGTGGTGCCTATTCTTCCATTCTTGTGATACCTCACTTTGGAGGATGGGCTCAAGCTCTATCCAAGAAAATATAAGAGGTGCTAGATCATCATCATTTTTTATAATTGAGTGGACTAATAAAATATAGTATATGTATACAATGGAATGTTATTTTGAAAATATTTGGGGAAAACTGTGAAAAGTTTGAAGGAAAATGTATACATTAGAAAATTGTTTTTTCAAATAAAAAGAAATTCCTGTATAAAAAGATTGTGTGGGAAGTGAATCCAAATTTGTCTTCTCCAACATCTTTTCCTTCTCTTTCCTTTTCCTTTCCTTCCTCTCTTTCCTTCCCTCCTTTCTACTGCTTCCTCCTTTCCCTCCTATCAAGAAAAGCTGTTTTTACCATCTCCTCACTATAGTAGCCCTAAGACAATGTCCAGTATATTACTATGTGGGTTTCTAACACTGAATACCAATGGGTATGGATAAATGAATGAACAGATGAGTAAATAGATAGATAGACAGTAGCATCTCTGGCTGAAAACCAGTAGTGTCCCAGAAAAATATTTTTGGAATGGGGGACCATCAAAGAGTGGTGCATAGATAACACCAAGAGTGGAAGCTGTGAAGAGACAGAACCAAGGAAGGATACATTTGGAGATTAACTGAGAAATGGTTCCCATGTGAACACAACAAGATATTTGTGTGATACTGGTTCTTCAAAGGGCATTTCAGGCTAGAGAAAGAAAACAGTAAAATTATGTAAGAAATTTAAATACATTTATTAAAGGTACATACATTTTAAAATAAAGTCAGGGTAAGATTCAATATACGTTATTTGAGAGGTATAACATATTACACAACTCTATCAGTTAAAGCACAAGCAATATAGGTTATTACTGCAAATAATAGTACTGTAATTAATTGCAGTAATAACCAAAGGTTTCATATAATATAGCTTTATATTAATATTTCCTATATGATTCCTTATAATGCAGCAATACAATATTTAAATTTTATTAATATACCTATTATAGGAAAGTACATGACATTGTCATTTACTCTAATGATACAGTTGAAAATGAGGAACGGTTACTGCCTTTCAATTTAAATGTAAGTGTATCTAACAGGGAGTAAGGTTACATAAACATTTTCAAGAAAAAGAAGAATTGAGGAAAAAACATTGAGTGGTAGATTTTAGCAGAGAAGGAAGAAAATTAATGGGCTTCTTAATATCAGAATGAGGGTCAAAAAGGTAAATATAGAAGCCCTGTTGGATAGCTTCAATTTTTGGAAGTTCTGATAAACTGTCCTTTTGTCCTTGGTTATGCAAATCCACTTAGGGAATTGAGGGCAATTGTGGATACTTTCACAAAGGAAAGGGAGAAAGAGTAAGTGACCACTACAGTGTCTTAATTTGAGCTGTGAGCCAGAAAAGAGCTTTTTCCTAGGGAAAAGAGCAGAATAATATGAGGCAGGAAATAAGAATAAAATGTTGCTCCTCAAAGTGGGGCTCACACATCAGTAGCCTGCTAGAGACTCAGACTCTCAGACCCCACCCCAAATCTTCTGAGCCAGAGTCTGCACTTTAACAAGGTGCCAAGATGATCCAAATACACATTAAAGTCTGAGAAGTGTTACTACACAGTACTAAAGAGCATTGGAAGAGGTTTCAAATGAATCATCAGTGCAGGATAAAATAGCTGATTATCAGATCTAAGGAATCCATATGAGGGGGAGCAAGCCAAGATTTGCCACTTAAGGTTCATTAGGGTTTGGGGTTAGCACTGAGATTTAGACAAGCAGCAGGATTAAATAATGTGGAAAGATGATTCTATAGTGTGATGTTTGGAGGTCATATTAACTGTTCTGCACCTACAAAAAAAGAAAAGGCTCAATTATATTTTATCTTTGGAGACCTTGAAGAAGCTGAAAAAATCCCTTTCCTCACTTTATCATTTAATTCTAGTTGCACCCTTCAATATATGCCTTTTCTTGGGATATCTTTTATGGTTCAAATTGCCAGCATTCTCTCACTCATCACTCAAACTGTTTCTGACTTTCCATGACCTCTGGAAAGTTATTCCAAAGTCATCAGATAGGGCCTGAACTTCCTTGGCTGTATCCCAGCACTGACATTGAATTCCTTACAAGATATGTATTTAACCTTGCCCTCAACATCCTGACTGCTCTAATTTCTAAGACATGTCTGCGTTAGCACCTCACTGTCTAATGGTGCCTCCTGCCTTTATTCTGTCAAATGTGTCCTCTTTAGAAAATTCTCCGGAGACTGTTTATCTTCGTGGTCTTTAGCCACCAGGGATGTCTTTGTTAGTTGTTATATTCATAGATACATTCAGCCATTTCTTCCCTCATTCATTTTACATTTCCCAACTATGTGCTAGACAATGACTTAGTGCTGGAGATATAAGAATAAATAAGCCTCAGGCACGGCCCTTGGGAATTCAGAATGATTTTATGCGTACAGATTTCTTATAGACTGGCAGTGCATAAACTGCTTGTTCATGTGTTTATTTAATGATGACAAGAAGAAGCTGGAAAATATGTAAGGGCATCTGTATATTTTTTTCTCCTGACATGCCATGGTATATGAAAATGAACTTTTATGATAACAGCTAATATTTGTTCAGTTCTTACTGTGCACTAGGCATGGTTATGAGTGAATTACCTGCATTAACTCATTTAATCTTTACAACACTTTCATTTTCTCCTACCTCCCACCATTTTCCAGATGAGGAAAGTGAGAAAATAGGGATAAGTAAGTGGAATAGGGCTGTACAGGTAACAAGTAGAAGCACTTGGATTCAAACTGAGGTGGCGGCTCCAGAGCTCTTCATAAGATTCACTGTGATGCACACTGTCACCTGTCACATAAAGTATCTCTCAATATATTTTTGATAGATGAAAGTAATAATTACTTTTTTAATATTCTAATACCACTTCCATTCTTTTCTGTACCAGAAGTCTTTGAACTATGGCCCATGCCAAATTTATTTTGCAAATAAAATTTTGTTAGAACACAGCCATGCCCGTTTGTATATGTGTTGCCCCTGACTGCTTTTGGACTGCGACAGCAAGAGGTGAGAAGTTGTGGCAGTGACTTTCTGACTTATAAAGCCTGAAACATTTATTATCTGGCTCTTCATATACAAAGTTTCCAGCCCCCTTTTTTAAAAAAAAGCACAGAATTAATTCATAGCTTATATATGACATCAAAAAATTGAGCAGCAATGCTTTCATACACTAAATATAACAGTTGTAATGAAACCTTGTGGAAGAAAATAAAGACACTACATTTATTATAGTCATATAACTTTCAAATAGTCTTCATAAATATTAGCAGGTAAATAATTCTTTGTTTGAAAATGAGTGGCTGGTTTGTGCCATTGCTGTGTGTTCCTGATGATAGCATCAGAGTGACCCTGATGTTGAATAGTTGGGGTTACTATCCATGCAATAGTTACTATGGAAAATTTTTTTTTATTGTTGCTTCATGCCCCAAAGCTAAATAATTCATTTGTGTTAGCAATTATTTAGCACAACCTGAAACTGCAAAAGAAGTTTACATAATAATTTGCCTCTTGAAGTGTATACTTACATTGGAAATGGGGAGAAAGAATGTTTGCCTTCTTTCAGTTATTAGAATATCATAACTGAAATAAAAATGAAATATTAACATCAGGTTTTTTTTTTACTTTAGGTGAGAACACATTCCATATTTATCCTGTTCCATCAATGCTTTTTATTGCCTTTTATTTTGATTCACATAAAATATGAAAAGTGAGCACTGAGTATATTTTTAATACTTTAAATACTCAGAGCATGATTAATTTTTGATCATTTAATAGGAGAAATAAAATCAAAATAGAGCATTTGATTGTATATGCATCATTCTAAACTAGGAGTGCATTTAGAAAGTCAATCATTTGCACAAAACCTTTTTACATGCCAAATACATTTTTTTAAAAAGTATAAGTAAAATAAAAATAATAGTGTTTTAATAGAATTAAAGGGGATTTTATTCTGCTATTGTTTATTTGGAGTTGTGAGTTCATATTTCTTACTGAGAAATATTGATCTTATTTCACTGACACTATAATTTATGAAAGTGGAAGACTCAAACCTTTTCAATATAAGAAAAATTATAATTACTGTTACATATGCAAATTAGTCTTTACCTTCTATTTCTTGAAAGAAAAATGAGTATCTAAATATGCAGTTTCTAAATGATGTTCTTTGATGAGATATAATGGAAAAAGTTTGGTTAGAAATCAAGAGGTTGGTTATTTTATATTATAACAAAGGAAGGAATCCATAGGTTTAAACATACATAAATTTTACTTAGTTTGGTTTAGACTCTATATACTGTTTATCCTTCAAAGCTTAACTGTTTAGTTAATCTGGATATATAGTATCTATTTCTCAAATACTTTTTCTCACAAACATTTGATACAAGTCCAACTCTGTCTTCAGATTCTTGAAGAAACACCTGAGTTAGCTAAATTCATTATAAAAGAAATTAAGTTGACCTCTTTATGTTTTACAGATTAAACTTCAAAAGAGAGTTACCTAATCTCTTTGTGTTTTGCTTTAAATAATCCATGTAAACTCTGGATATTTGTAATATTAAATCAAAGTACCAGGTACTGTATTTATTGCTGTTGCATATTCATGGAAGGAAAGTTTGTTTTGTTTTGTTTTCTTTGGTTTTGTGAATGGGATGAAAAGGATGGTTGACACTACCTTTCTCAGAAAAGAGAACATGACTCTGCTTGAGTATCTGTACATCATCATATATTCAGGAACTTACTCCCTAATAATATTTAAGCAGCCTTATCAAATAATGATAAAGTTGAAAGCAGTGGACAAGAAGAGTACTGCTTTGGGACATGAAATATAAATATATAGCAAATTGCCAGAACAGAAAATTTCCATTGCACACTGCCTATCTGTTGTACCTATTCAATTTAGCTTTGACTGGCAAATTTTCCTGAGACTGGAGCTTTTAAATTGACCTGTCTACTTTCTAATTGTGCTTTCTCATGCTTCTCAGTTATCATCCCAGGTATTGTTATTATTAGTTAGGAATACCTTAGCAATTCCTTCAAGCTAACGTAAAACGGCAGTTGGCCAGCCAGTATATATGAACAAGGGTTCTGATCCATATGCCTCTTTCTACCTGCTGATTTTGGTTAAGCTCTAGTTCCAAGGGAGAAAAGAAGTTAATTTTGCTTCTACGTTCTGATCAAGAGCACATTAAGAAGTAATGTGAGCCCGAGTGAAGATGAGTATCTTGTTTTATTATTGTTCTCTGCAGTGGGCACCACTTTAGGGAAGAAAGATGATAAGCAGCTTGGCTGTTGTATTTTTCCAAACCAAGCTTCTCTTCCAAACAAGAGAGGCAGTGAAATTTATGAAGGACCAATGGACAGTGTGTTGTGTTTGAAATTGTAGAACTATGACATTATAAAATGAGTTGAGGGAAACCTCAGCCACTGATAGAAATTCCACAGTTGTAGAAGTTATCTGAGTGACTCTAAGCTAGCTCATTCATTTACAGAAGGGAAAGTAGAGTCCAAGGTGGGCTGGTCTCAAGACAGAGAAGACAGCATATTATAATCAAAAGAAAAAAGCTTTGGAGTCATATAGAACTGGGTTCAGAGCATAACTTAATTACACATTAGTTATATGATGTCAATGTAAGTGGCTTAACCTCTTTGTGATCCCATTTTTCCACCTTCAAAAATGGTGCATACTACACACACACCTAAAATAAGATGGCGAATGTTAAAGCACTCAGTGGAGTACTTAGTGAATAGTAGGTGTTAGATCAGTGGTAATTTCTTTTCTCTTAGAGACCCAAAATGTTGATATTCAAGCCAGTCCTTTTTGATAGCTCCTTCCTTTCATATCCAAAATTCTATCACTCAATGAATTTAGACTGCTGACTCACAGGTAGTGTGTCATAATCCTTTCCTTCCGTGACAAAAATTGATTTGATAGCGTGTGTTAGGTTGATGGCCACAAGGTCAATTGAGTTCGATTTGCTTTCCTCTCTAAGTAATCAACTTTGTTCCTCTGGTATGTGGAGACCTTAAAAGGCCTGGTGAGTTTTAAATGTTTCTGCTCTATAAATGTTTATAATTTAGATGCAAAGAGTTCATTTACCCTCATTTGCCAGTAATGTTTCACAAAAAGATTTTGTAATTTCATAATGATAGCTTAAGTATCTTTATTCATTTTAAAATTATTATAGCATTAGAAACTGGCTTAAAAAATCCTTAAATGTTCTTAGCTTAAATATCATCTCTTCAGAGAGGTCTTTGTAAATCATATTATCTGAGTAGGTCATCCTATAATTCTCTATCAAGCTGACAATTTTTGTTTATCTTCTACAGCACTTACCACAATTTTCAATTACATTTTTAATGCTAGCTTGCTCCACAAGTTTATAAATTCCTTGAGAATTGGGACTAAGTCTATTTTCTCATCATTCTATCCCAGGAACCTAGTTCTGATCATGGCCCGTAGAAGATGTGCAATAAAATATGGAAATGGAAAAAAAAAGCCCATTATTTGAGGAATTTAGAGTAGAAGGAAGAAGAGAACAATCCAGAGTATCAGGAAATCCTTAGGCTACTACTGAACTTGGATTGGAAGGCTATTTGGTTTGAAGTAGCTCAACATAATTATTTAAATCCTTCTATACTGAGATGGAGAGTAGAATTTTAGGTATCTAAACATTCGTTTTTGACAATTTTTCATTTTGATAATGAAACATTTGCATTACAGTGCATTTCATTCCTGGGTGTACCTGTATTCATTCAGTCATTTAACAGGTACTCATCAAGCATCTGTGTATCAAGCACTGCACCGACAGGGCTCTTTCTCCCACAGACTATAGAATGCAATGGGGAGACCCATATTAACCAAGTAAGTATGCACGTGAATATATCACCATTTGTGGTGATACATATATAATGAAAAAAGCAAGTGAAAATCTCAATTTAAAATGTTGGGAGAAGAGTCTCACAGAAGCTCTTTCTAAGGAAGAAATTTTAGCATCTTCAGTCCCACCATGTTATCTCCAAGTAGCCATTCTGCTCTGACACATGCATTATTTGGTTCAGATCTCTAGTCCTTGCCATACGGATACAGACAAAACCTTTGCCCTTGTAGAGCTCACAATTTTGTCATGCATTGTCTTTGCCCTAGTAAGCATTCACTTATCCCAGTGGTATTGGTGTCCTGCCCTAAGACTCATCCCTCTTGACTAAGACCCTGCCAACTTCCTTGCTCTTGCTGACTTTTTATTCAAAGGAGAAGCACATTGTTCCCATGCTTAAGTAACTGCTGGCTGGTTTTCTGTTCTGGATTAATTGATGAAAACTTTCACTGTATTACCAGCAACACTTTGTCACATACTCCCTGGATTTCTTCCAGGACATAGCCCAAATTTATCTTATAATATGCCATGGATTTTGGATCATAGATTCTTCCAGTCTTTTCCCCTTCTAATCTATCTTCTCTTGTTCCTACCATTCTGTGTCCTCTGGGTTTTATACGTATGCATTCACCTTGCTTATGGCTGGGCAATTATGACAGCTGGACAAGAAGCAAGGAAAGTAATATCTCATTAGGAATATTTCTTCTCATAATTATTTAACCTTTTACAGAGTTTCTCATACTTAACACTGTTGACATTTCATGCCAGGTTGTTGTGAGGGGCTATCCTGTGCATGGTAGGATATTTGGTAGCACCCCTGGCAATATCCACTAGATGCCAGTAGTATCCATCCCCCAATTGTCACAATTGAAAATGTGTTCACACATTGCCAGATGTACCCCGGAGTCAAAACTGCCTCTGGTTGAGAACCACTGCTTTCAAATAACTGAGGCACTTCTCATTCACCCATGTATTCATTCCTTCACTCATTCAGCAAATGTTTATCGAGCACCTACTTGATGTCAGAAGTTGTTTGAGGCATTGGGATTACAAATGTAGTAAATACAGACAAAATCTTTTCCCTTGTAGAGCTCATGTTTTTCGTAGAGGGGAAGTGTAATAAATTAAACAATGTATAATATCAGTTCATGAAATGCACAATACATTAAAGGAAAGAAAGCAAGGAGGCAGAGGGCTATTTTAGATAGAATAGTCAAAGAAGGTCTCTCCGAGGAGACAACTTTTGAGCAAAGACGTAAAGGAAGAAAAGTTGAGGGTTTTCTGAAGATCTTGAAGAAAATCATTGCATATAGAAGGAAGCAGAAAATGGAAAGGCCCTGAGTGGAACAAGCTTGTGATTGAGAAACAGCAAGATTGCCAGTCTGGCTAGAGTGGAGTGAAGAACAAGTAGGTCAAGTAATAGATCCCAGGTGTGATATAGATGAGTATAGTGGAGGGCTTGGAGCTGGGCAGTAAAACGATCTGAGTTTTAATCTGGATGGTACATTCTGACTGCTCTGGACAGAATTGACAACAGCAGGGAAGCCAAGAATGGAATTGAAGAGACCCTTTGGAAGGTAACCAAAAAAGGGTAAGTGAGAGATGGTGGCTTGAACTAGGGCAGTGATACTGAAGTGGTGAGATGTTGATAGATTAAGAGATGTCCTTTGAAGACAGGCCTGGCTATACCTGGTCAAGAATTGTATGTTGGTATATTATCCTGGATTGAGCTTGAGCCCATTATCCAAAGTGAGGCGACACAAGATCGGAAGAATGGGCTCCACATGTACTCGCCATCAAATTGGTACTAACTGATTAACACTATGGTGCTCAAATGGTGGTGGTGTTCACCAGGGATTCGGGGGTAGGGGGGCAGACCCACATCTGAGGGCTGTGGTGAGCATTGTGAGGGGAAGGGCATACCTCTAACACTGGCTAGGGAGAGGCAAAGATATAAAATGCGACCAAAATGTTAAAAAAAAAAAAAAGAATTAGATGTTGGATGTAAGTAAAAGAAAGGCCTAAGGGTGACTTATATAGGCACATGCAAGTGTTGATGCCATTTTATGAGATGGAGGAGACCTGAGGGAGGAGCTGCTGGTGGGGGAGGGAGTGGATTCAGAGCTTAGTTTTGGACATTTTAATATGAAGTGGCAATTAGTGTGGATATTGAGGATAAGCAGTTAATTTTACCTATATTATCGGGGGTTTTTTTGTCCTCACAACAGCCCCAAAAGTATATAGAGGTAGTTGGTACAACCATCTTTTTTGAAATGAGGAAACTAAAGCTCAGAAATCTTGAGTGAACCAGGATTTATACCAAAATTTTTTACTCTAAATTGAGACTTTGAAACAGACAGTACTTTTAGTTACAATTGCCACATATTTTCTGATGCTGTTATGTTAAAACTGGGTAACATAAAACATTTGCTATTAATAGTATACTTTGCAAAAAATAGAAATTAAGTCAGAAACCGAAAATGCATATCTCTAAGGTACTATATTTATTTTTTCTCTTTATTCCTATTACTGTTAAAATTAAGGATGAAATTATGTAATATCTAAATAATTGGACTTGCCAAAGCATAATCTCATCAACTTCCTCCAAAGGACACTTTTCAGTCTTGGTCTTTACTTCTTACCCATTATTCTATGTGAGTTAACGCCTTGTGTCACTCGGAAGATTTTCCCACATGTTCCCCTCATGTTAATGCCTTTAGACCCCAAGGCCTCTAACTGTGTAATGATTGTTCACAGAATAGCTGAGATCTCCTTCCTCAAAGTACGTCATTATATTGTTACTAAAATCCCAGTGTTTTCTACTCTGTCTGTACCAAATCTCTAGGCAAAAGAAAAGAAAAAGAAAAAAGATGATAACATTGAAAAACAACATTAGGAACATTTATAACACTAAAAAGCCACTACTTATGAAATGCTTTCAGAATATTATTTTTAAATACTTTATATGCTAATGTACTGGAATTTAAAAACCCTATTAATGGATCAATTTATTCTATTTATGCTAGTCAGTGTTCTTGTAAAAAAAAAAGGTGACACACTCGAATGGGTAATTACGGAGAGTTTAGTGATAAAAACAGGGTTAAGACACGTGAACAGGGGATGGAAAGCACCACAGGGCTAGAAGCACAGGGAGCCACTGCCATCAATAGGCCTCAGGGGAAAGAAGAGATATGAGTTTCAGAAACTCAGAGCTCCTGTTGCTGTAGAAGAGGGAAACAGATGTGCACTGTGGCCTTTGGTAGAGAGACACAGCCAACAAGAGGCCACAAGGCAAAGTACAAGAAGATTTCCACCTCGCTCTCCCCACCTTCTGGCTAATGCCACCCCACCACCCACCTCCATTGGCTCAGTACAGGCAGAAAACGGGGGAGGAGGCCCACGGACACAGACCATAAATTCCAAATTCCTGGGTACAGAGCAGAGTAAGCATGGGTAGAGAGTGTGTCTGGAGGGGCGAATCCAGCACACTCATTGACACTACATTTTTTATAATGTCCTAGCTCCTAGCCATCTTTGCTCAGACATCCTAGTCTTCTATTCAACCACCCTATTCAATGCATTTGGTGCTAAAATCATGTCTTGAATTATTTTTTCTGATATTGTATTTTCCTACCTCATATTTAACTGTGATGTTACAGTTTCTCTGGTCGGTTCTCTCTTTCCTCCAACTACTTACATAGTCCTTGAGGTCTGGTCTTACCCCTTTAGTGTTCTTTGCTGTTGGAGGGGTATAGATGGGTAGAAAGGTAGGTAAGTGGATATATAGATAAATAAGTAATTCTGGGTGAATCACTATGGCTGAATTAATTTCAGTTCATTTCTTATACATGTTAGTCAAATAATTATCCCCATTTAAATAATATTAGAATGGCACTTTACATTTTTTAACTTTCTGAAGAATTCCATGATAAATATGTTTTAATGTAATTTGGGAATAATAGTATAATAGCTAGATTTATTAAATTTATTGCTTTACTAAAATTATTTACATATAGTAATTGATAAAAACACATCTCCTCAGAATTGGAAATCTGGCTATGATTTTGAGTTTGATAAATAGTTGTAGGAATATCACATTCGATGTTTAAAATTAAGACCATCACCAAGAATTTATAGTTGAATTAACATTTTATATAAGGTAAAATAAAAAGATATTATGTTAGGTAAAAAAGCCTCCTTTTGGGGAGCAGATTTATATTCATTTTACTAGTAAAATCACTATCAGTATTGAATAGATATTCTAAAATATCTATCAAATTCATACCTATTTTATTCTTATAAGAGATTACAAAATGATTTGCAACCTATCAAAATCCATTCTAATGTAATTTTCATTTGTTGGATGCAACATTCAAAATTTTTTATTATAATTTCATTTTTCCTTAAAGTCTCTACCTGTACAGAAAGCCAAAATGAAATGTGTTTGAATAACTTACTACCTAGAATAGAACACATTGAAAATAACCTCAGTAATTGTGGCTTTACATTGTTATTAGTACATGCTATGTGCATATCTCTTGTACACATTCAGTTTCTGTTTTCTTTATGACTTTTTCATGTCATAACAACTCTTTTCTCTTTTATGTAGATTTTGAGGTCCTTGAAAGTAGGGCTGTATGAGGTTGATGGTTGAGAGGGGGAAACTATTTTCATAATTAAACTGAGATTTTTATTTGCTTTTTTCACTACGTTGGCACTTGCACTGATAGTGGACAGGGCACTGGAGGGTAACACTGATGCCTTAGTACAATGCAAGGCAGTGGTACCAACTGTAACGGGGTCAGTGTGTTCTTCACCATCCCATGCTCACAGGGTTTTTTATTTTTTATTTTTTTTAAACTGGTTTTATTTTCTCCTATGAAGCAGTAAAAATTATTTCTTTTATTAAATATCAAAATTTTAGTACATATCTTTTTAATATTCTAATGACAAAATGAAAAGTATGCATAGAGCACTTCCTTTTCATACCAAAGTATGACAGCTATCTCGAGTAAAGGTACTTACGTGATTGTTTGACTTATAGGTTAAAATAGCACCATTTTATCATGAATGTCAATTATACTTGAAAGACCATCTGACAGACTATGGTTATGCATACACTGGTATTTGGCAGAATCAAGCAAGCTTATTATCTCAAGAAAAATAACTATCAGTATTTGCTGCGAATGATAAAATTCAAGCTTTCACGCGAAAATTTGAATTTTGGAAAACTTGCATATGGCATTATGGATTAGACAACTTCTCAATTCTTAATAACTTTTCTGATGAGCTCAGTGGTGATATTAGCAAATGAAATATTATATATATATACATATATATATACACACACACACATACACACATATATATGTCTATGTGGTGGGCGTGTCTGTCCGGAAAGTATCAAGCCATCATTAATATAATGAGAACAGTTTGTGTGACATGGATGTAACCCGGCAGCCAAGGAGAGTGGACTGGGATGCACATGTATGAACAATGACGGCTTCACTGTACTAGTTCGTGGGGCACCAGATGCCACTGAGTGACCGTGTGTACTATGTGGCTGTCACACTTGAAATGACTGAGTAGAGCAACAAACCTGCATCAGATTTTATGTTAAGCTTGAATATTTCTCTGCAGAAACTATGTGGGTGATTCAGAAGGCTTTCGGGGACGATGCAGTTAGCATAGCACAAATGAAAAGTGTGACACAAACACTTCAAAGATAGTCGAGAATCTATTGTTGAAAGTGACCCACGTTCTGGAAGGCCTGCAACAAGCAGAACACCTGAGAATGTTGAACATGTATGGGTTAGGTTAAGAGACTCTGGGAGAACTGTGGTGAGGTCCCAAGGTGCCTACTTTCAAGGGGACTGAGGTGTCATCCTATATATAATGTTTCCTGTATCTTGTATCTTCTTTAATAAATGTCTCTATTTTTCATATTACATGGCTGAATGCTTCCTGGACAGACATATATATTATTTATATATATATATATATATATGTACACACACATCAATATTTGGAAAATCAGTATAACTCAGTGAACTAGTATTTTCCAAATGAGCAATGCATGATTTTATAAGTTCATGTAAAAAAATTTACTCTAAGTGAAAAATAGACCAATTTAACATAATTCATTTATGATTTCTGAGTCCACATAGCAACTAAACTTTACAAAACTACTGCATGCCAAGTTTTGTTGTAGTATCAAATAGAAATATCCAAAATTACCTGATAAAGGATTTCAAAGGCCCCTTTATCTAACACATGCCTTCAGGAGACTAACTTTTCTCTGTGTACTTCAAGCACAGCAAATATTACAACAGATTGAATATCAAAACAAAGAGTTATGCACAATTGGAAAACAATGCCATTCTTCTTCCTAATTTCTTTTTGTTTTGGAAAATATAGATTTTTTTATAAAACATGTTTATTTTAACATGCAATGAGTTTATAGTTATTATTTTAAATGAATTAATATTTAAACAATGTATCTCAGTTTTCATTTCTAATATGGCAAATAACAACAGACATAACCCATATAAATAAAATCTGTTTGGGGTTTTCAATAACTTTTATGAGTATAAAGGGCTCATGAGACCAAAAAAGTTTGACAACTTCTGCAGTAGGTCAAATCCATTTTTAGATTCTTTTGGGGGAAATATTGCAAGTTCTGCTGCTCAGGGAAGACTTTTCTTGTCATTCTTTAAAAGGAATGATAAACTTGGTTCCAAAAGCAAAGTATTTTTTATGACATATATACAGAGTATATTTCAGTCTCTTCCAAAATAGTAACAAATATACTTGTTTCACAATTTACTTTTAAAGTAACACTTATTTAAATATTTGCAAATCCTACCTTGAGAAAATTATGTACTATTTTTTCTTCACTTATTCTACTTATTTGAATATTGCATAAATATGGCTGTGTGGATAATTTCTTTTTTTTGTCCTCCTCCCTTTTTTAGAACACATGCTACCATTAACATTTAAAGCTTGTTTACAGTAATAGACCCCAATCCTTGCAAAACAAATTATTCTAATTACCTTTTTTGGGCAGAGTTTCTGCTAAACAAACTAAAAGTGTAGTCCCCTTTGTTTACAAAGAACAAACCTATCCCCTCACTCTCCAATTGCAAACTCATCAGCTTATTCAACATCCCATTGTACCTTTCTAGGAAACATTTAACTTCGGGTCTCTCTAAATAACAACTCTACTGCATGAGACATAATTATTTTACTATTAAATATTGCTGTATAACCTAAGCTTATTAAGAATATCAAATATAATATAAGATATTTTGTAGCATTGTTCAACTAATTTTTCTTTTGTAAACATCACTAGAAAACCAATTGGTACCAAAGTGCGTGATCTTGAGGTAGTCTCCAGGAATTTTTTATTTCTACAGTATTTCAATCACAATACCTGATACGATTCATAGTTAATGTAACCACAACTCTAGGCTTCACTTACATTTGGAATTAGGAAAGTGGTAGTATGAGTTCAAAGGATGAAGGTTTAAAAGCAGTTTTGGAGGGAAGATAGACAGGATATTATCTTCACGTCCTTTGCTTAGATGCTGGCAGAGTAGAGGGTTCGTCAAGATTTTTCTTCGTCCCCAACAAGTATTAGCCTCTTAAGATATATAGACTGAAAATAGAAGAGAACCACAGGTGAAATCCTGGAGAAAACCTATATTTGTCATAAAATGAGAGCATAATAGAAGGATGCAGAGTAGAGGCGGAAGAAAAGAAATTTCTAGAAAGATAGGAGAAGAGGAAATGATACAATTGCATTTATGGGGCAAGAAAGTTTCAAGAAGCAAATGGGCAATTGTACAAAATATTGAGAGGTCTAGTAGGATTATGAAAATGTTGGTACCTTTATAGAATTCCTAGAAGTGGTAATGACTGGTGGTGGGTTCTTTAAGAAATGAAAAGGAATGGGACAAGTTCACAATTTGAGTGTAGAATTGAACAATCTTGTTAAAGGACAGTAGACTTGAATTCAAATATAGGCTGAAGGTAAAGAGCAGAGATTGAAAATATAGAAACAGATTTTTCTGTGGTAGGGCTAAGAAACCTATATACTGTCATCTGAAAATTGCTCTGGAAAACTGCTGGAAAGCCTCCCAAAATCCTGTTGTTTCAGCTACATGTGCCTTCTCTGTGGTCTTGAAACACATCACCATTTTCACCTCCTTCGGGGACTTTCTTCCTCCTTATGACCGACAAACATCTCGTTATATATGAGGTTTAAAGTTATGGATAAGTTTTTCTCAAAAGTCTTCTTTGACCTAAAAATATTTTTTATCCTTATGAACTAATTCTTTAACTTTGCAGGATTACAAAATGGATATTTATATACATGTGTTAAATTCATCTCCATGAATAAAATATGAACTCCATGAAAGCAGGAATGTGTATGGTTCAACACAGCATATCCAAGGCTATTGACAGCTATTGGCACATGAAAGGTAGTCATTAATATATTAGTGGAATGAATAAGTATGTAATAAAGATGGCACCTGAAAATTTTGGTTATAGTAATATATTCTTAAAAGCCAATTGATTAACCACTTGTTAAGATGACAACTGCTATAATACAAACAAGAACATTGTCAGCAATGATTTATCACAATCTTATTTGTAAACATAATGCAATTAGGTACTTCATGACTTACACATACATAGATTCCAAATCAAAGAAAATACAGAAGTTTATGATCAAATTGGAAAAGAACAATCTGAAGTGACTCTGTAGGCAGGAATTTTTTTAAAAAAAGATTAATAGACTCCATTTTAAAAGATTAATCTTTATATGTGATGATAATCAAAAGCCTTCTTCCACATCTTTGCAATTTTGAGTTATGCTGCTATAAACATTCGAGTGCAGATGTCTTTTTTATAGAATGCATTTTTTTCCTTTGGGTAAATACCCAGTAGTGGGATTGCTGGATCAAATGGTAGTTCTGTTCTGCTTTTAGTTCTTTTAGGTATCTCCATATTACATTCCATAGACATGGTACTAATTTGCAATCCCAAGAGCAGTGTATGAGTGTTTCTATCTCTCCGTATCTACACCAACATTTGTTGTTTGGGGACTTTTTGGTAAAAGCCATTCTCACTGGAGTTAAGTGATGTCTCATTGTGGTTTTGATTTGCATTTCCCTGATGATTAGACATGTTGAGCATTTTCTCATATGTTTGTTGGCCATTAGTCTATCTTCTTTTGAAAAGTTGCTGTTCATGTCCTTTGTCCATTTTGTAATGGGGCTGTTTGATTTTTTCTTGCTGATTTGCCTGAGTTCTTTATAGATTCTAGTTATCAGCACTTTGTCAGATGTATAGCATGCAAATATTTTCTCTCATTTTGTAGGTTGTCTATTTACTCTAATGATTGTTTCCTTGGCTGTGGAGAGCTTTTTAATTTGGTCAGGTTCCATTTATTTATTTTTGTTGTTGCTGTGATTGCTTTTGGGGTCTTCATAAATTCTTTGCCTAGGCTGATATCTATAGGAGTTTTTCCAACATTTTCTTCTAGAATTCTTATGGTTTCATTGTAAGTTGATTTTTATGAGAGGTTAGAGGTGCTGATCCTGTTTCAGTCATCTACATGTAGCGATCCAATTTTCCTAGCACCATTTATTAAGTAGGGATTCTTTTCCCCAGTGTATGCTTTTCTCTGTTTTGTCAAAGATCAGATGGCTATATGAGGATGGTTTTATATCTGGGATTTCAGTCCTGTTCCACTGGTCTATGTCTCTGTTCTTGTGCCAGTGTCATGCTATTTTGGTTACTATAACTTTGTAGTATAGCCTGAAGTCTGGTAAATTGATGCTTTCAATTCATGACTGCAAAGATATGGAAACAACCCAAGTGCCCATTAATGCATGAATGGATTAATAAAATGTGGTATATGTACACCATGGAGTACTACTCAGCTATCAAAAAATGGGAAAATAATATCTCTTGAATTATCCTGGATGGAGCTGGAGCCTGTTTTCCTAAATGAAGTATCACAAGAATGGAAAAACAAGTACCACATATACTCACCATCTAATTGGCACTAATTGATCAACACTTGTCGGCACATATGAAAGTAACATTCATCGGGCATTGGGCAGTTAGGTGGGGGAGGAGTGTTTGGGTAAATTCACAGCTAAGGGGTGTGGTGCACACTGTCTGGAGGATGGGCACACTTGTAGCTTTGACTTGACAGTGCTAAGGCAATTTATGTGACCAAAGTGTTTGTATCCCCATAATATTCTCAAATTAAAAAAAAAAGAATATCACCACTACCAACAACAAAAAAATATGATGACCTAGCCTCATGCAAATATATACTTCAGAAAAGATCTATTTTTAAGCTTTCAGATAACTGTGAGTTTTCTTTAATAGTACACCAAAATTCCAAAAGTGCTAGTTTCTTAAATTAGTTACAGTAGAATTTTACATATAAATAAATTTGTGAAATTAATAGTAATTGATCTGTCTTGCACAATAAATACATCTTTTCCCCTTAAGAGCTTTCCTCATTAGCAAAGTTAAAATATGAATGTGGAAACCTTTCTTAATGACATCAATGCTCTTTAGATCAATAACAAAAAAAAAAGGAAAAGAAAACATGATTCCCAGCTGAGTTAAGGATATGAAATTTAAACCCTCAAGACAAGACGAGAATGAATTATCAAACTAGTAATAAGCATGCATATAAAATTTTAATACTTCTCAAAGATATGCATATTTAAATGGATAATGAAATACCAGATTTTATTTATAAGATAGGCATTTTTAAAAATGTGATATTATGGTATTTTTAAAGGCTAACGAATAGTCATGGAAGTATAAAAGATGCCACCATTTAGGTAGATAATTAGCAACATGTATCAAAAACCTTCAAAACGCCATTGACAAAACAATATAACCATTAAGTTTTCTTAAGCAAATAGTTGAAAAGTTTACAGAGAGATATATCCAATAAAATTTATCTAGATTTGTTAAAAATAGAAAAGTAGAGAAACACCCAAATGTTAAATATATGTCTATTTATTTATGTCCATATTAAATAAAGAGAGGAGAAAATATAGTTCAAAACATTATTTTATGGCCCAATTTTTTACGGAAAATACATGATTATAAAATCAGTGTTAGCATTAATTTTCCTCAAGGTGTTAGTGATTACAAAGGTGTTGTTTTTTTGCTTATCAGTATTTTTCAAAGTTTATACAATACAGTATTCTCCCCCTTATCCATGGTTTCACTTTCTATGGTTTCAGTTACCACAGTCAACTGTGTTCCAGCAGTATTAAATGGAAAATTTCATAAATAACCAATTCATAGGTCTTAAATTGCACATCATTCTGAGTAGTGCACTGTCCCACTAGGTCCTGCCCAGGACATGAATCATCCCTTTGCACAGCGGACCTGCACCGTGCAAGCTATCTGCCCGTTAGTCACTTATCAGTCATCTTGGTTATCAGGTCAACTGTCACGGTATCATAATGCTTGTGTTCAAGTAACCATTATTCAAAGCTCAAGAGTAGTGGTGCTGGCACATTCTTATAATTGCTCTATTTTGTTATTGTTGTTCATCTTTTACTGTGCCTAATTTATAAATTAAACTTTAGCACAAGTATGTATATATAAGGAACAAAAAACAGTATGTTTAGGGTTTGGTACTGGCAGTCTGCGGTTTCAGGCATCCACTGTAGGGTCTTGGAGCATAATCTCTGAAGATAAGAGGGGACTACTGTAAATGAAATCTACTGTGTATTTAAGAAGGAATGAAATTTATAAATAAATGGAACATGAACAACATTATTACAAACACATGGAAGATAATTGCTAGATCAAAAAAATTTGCAGATTAAATACCTCTGATAGTGAATGTCATATTCTTCTTCAGGAGGATTCTGTCACTCGAAAGGACAACCAGTATGTATGTACTCTGCTTACACTGAGAAATGAAATCAAATATATACATATGTATTTGTCAGTTGAATAAATAAATTATTGCTGCTTTAATTTTATAATTATGATTACTAGTAAAACTCAAAAGTTTTGAAATATGTATTGCTCATTTTCATTTCTTCTCTTATAATTTGTTTATGCATCTCTCTTCTTCCATTTCTTTCTATAGGAGAATTTCCTTCTCTCTCTCTTTAATGGAAGTTATAAACATTAAGGTCATTAATGTTTTGTAGCTTATATAAGTAGCAAATGTTTTTCTCAGTTAATTATGTGCTTTTTAATTTGTTTTTAAGATACCAAAGAAAAATAGCTTTTACATAGTCATAGCTATCAAAATTCCTATCATTTCTTACTTAAAAGGATTTTTTTTAAATTTGGTATGTTGGGTGGGGTGGAATCTAATGTTATTTTCTTTTTCCTAGTAGTTAACCCAGCACATAATGTATTATTTTACTAAAGACTTGAAATGTTTTTCTTATTACGTTTTTGTTTGTTTCTGGGTTTTTATTTCTTGTTCCAGGAATATTTCGCTGTTTTGTGCCAATGCTACACTACTTCAATTTTCTAATGTGTTCACTCTTGCCATATTGTCTTGGTTATTCTTATCTAATTGTTCTTGTAGATCAAGTGTTGAATCCCTGACAAAAAACCATGCTAACTTCATTTGAGGTTTCAAATTATATTGCATTAACCCTACAAAAATTTAATGACAGATATCTGTAATCTTGTCATTGGTGAGTCTTCTCATATCATAAGAAAGTAATTTGTCTTACCATTAGGTAAATTTTTACTTGTCACCTTTAACATTATAAAAAGAAAAATTATTATAATTGTATTGTCTGAAGACTCTCTAATCTTTATAACTGAAGATACAGCTAATAAGAAAATACTTTTATGATTTACAATTACTAAGATGTTAAAGTTGGAGTATGATTCAAAATCTGTGAACTGCTCAACTTAATGAGTTTTCCCCTAAGTTCTTATCTTTTTCTAATTGTTCTCTTGATTACAACTAACCTTATGGTTTCAATTACAATCTCCTCTATAGTTTTTACATCAATATCTTAGTCCTTCTCATCCTACCAACAAGATCCAGCTATATATTTACAACTTCCTGAAAAGACTTCCCTAATTGGCTCTAAGACTTAATATTTTTCTATCTTCAAATGTGATATTTTTTTTGGTGTGTCCTTTTTATCTCAGTTATTGTCATCACAATCTCGCCATTTCCCCAGGGTTGAAAAACAGGATTTGTCCAAAATACCTCCTTCTTCCTCATTTCCTAACATCTATCAGATATCAAATCCCCTTGGTCTTCTATTCAGGTTCACACTGTGCCACTGTAATCATCTCTGTGACAATGGATTTCATTGTGTCATGCTGGGGCTTAAAATAATCATTGTTACTTCCTAATGCCTATAGGTTAAAAAATAAACCCTTCTGCCTGGAGTAAGAGAGACATTTTTACAATCTTGGCCAATGCACCTCTTGATTTTCATTTCTGTCTTCTCAACTCAGAAATACGTCTGTACTTTAACCACACTAACTGTATAAAACTTATTCAAACATGCCTCATATTTTAGTGCCTATGCATAAATGTTACGTCTTTTTCCTGCCATGCTCTTCTCCATTCCTTCCCTGTCTGCTGCACATGAAATCATCCTTCAATAGCCAATACCAGCTTCTCTGCTGCTCTGTCCATGCAGCCTTCCTCAGCTACCCAGACAGCATTAATTAAATGAGATAATATATGTTAAGTACTTAGCACAGTGCTCACCACCTAAGAATAACTGAATAATTGGTAATTTTCTTTAATAGTAGTAGGTTTTTTTGTCTGTGCTCCCAGGGATGCTGTTTGCACCTTTATCATACCACTTGCTTTATAATATAATGATATACTTAAACATACCTCACTTCAAGACTATAATTTGTAAGAAGGCAGGATCTGCATTTAAATATCTTTCTGTTGAGTTTATTTTCCCAAAGCACAATGGCTACTTACGCTTCTGGTTAAATAAAGGACATCAAGTGATTTTTGAATTGGGGAAAATGTAGTAAAATCTAATGACCAGCAATACTACCCCTGATTTACTTTCAAAAGAACTGGCTAAGACACGTGTTAAGAAAGCATGCAATTGTGTAAAGCTTGCTAAATCTTGTCTTTGAAATTCTGAGGCAAATAATATATCACAGTCTAGAGTTTACATCCAAATAGAGGAAAACAAAAGTCTTTAGTTTTGGAAATGTGTCTCCCTCCCTCTCTTCCTTCCCTGAGTTCCTTATTCTTATTTTATTGATTTGAATTAGGTTGCTCTTCAACTGCCATTTTTAAATAACATTTATTGAATATTTAATATGTGCCAGGTATTAAACTAAGCACTTTACAAGCATTATCCATTCAGTCTTGATCACAGTCCTATGAGGTAAGTCTCACAAACTCTATTTTACAAAGGAGGAAATTGAGCTTTAAAGAGGCTGTGTGAATGTCCCGGGTCCATATAGCATCTAAGTGACGCAAATGGAACTAAAAATAGTGTCTCTCAGATCCCAAGCTCAATCTCTGAACTATTGTGCTGTATCATTTTCTTGTGTGTAGAAATAGGTCTAAGGCCATGGTTTTCCATGGAGACGAGAGTGGGGGTGATTTTGTCCTCCTCCAGTTAAGGGGTCATCTGGCAGTCTGAGACATTTTTGGAACTCACAGCAGGGGAGGGGAATGCTACTGCCATCTAATGGGTAGAAGCCAGGGCTGCTGGCCTAGACAGAGTCCAGCTCAGCCATCCACAGCAAAGATCTAGTCTAAAATGTCGATAGTGCTGAAGTTGAGAAACCTCAGTCTAAGATAAAGGCAAAGAAACTTCTAAAATTGTGAGCAGTTGTTTGGTGGATTTTCAAAGAAATGAGTGGGGGACAGTGTTGGAGAAGGCACTGCACACAACCACGCCTTGGTACTTGCTGTGTGTTTGTTTATTATGGAAGACAACAATTACCATGGAAATGCTGATGGTGAAGTACTTATTAAAACAAGAAAACTTCATCTTAAATTGTTCAGGGAATTGTGGTGGACACCCATGTAAAGATATCAGTTATGCACTCATAGGAATATTACTTTTCACATATCTACTTTAAAATATCATGTTCTCAGGGCTTATTCATTTCTGTCTTGATTATTTTAGCAAATGGATATTAGCTAAATTTTTTTACTTTATTGGGGCATTTTTTCTTAACTTACCTTAATATTGAAATTGCAAGTGGCTCAGTAGCCCAGTGCAGCTTTCAGGCTTGATATTTTTTATTTTGCTGATGCGAGAGTGATTCTTGGTGTTTCCCTGATCCCAAGCTGCATGCATGGAAGATCGTTAGATCGGCAGATGGGTGTGGAAACTCATTTTTCTGAAGCATTTGGTAGATTCTCAAGTCTTAATTAGTAAAGTTTTTGAGGGGTTTTTGCCCTCCGTGGATTAAAGTTTTCATGGCAAGAAGGGTTTAGTTTTAAAACCACTGAGGTACTCCCAGGTTCACCCTAGAACTCTCCAATGCCAGCACATTTTGCCCCTTGCTCATTTGGTGACTGCTCTGTGATGCAGTGTTCAAATGTTTTGCAGCCAGGGCTGGCTCCATGCCTGTACAGTGGCACAGGAGTCTGTATGTAGAAGGACCACATGCTTTGTTTAACGCTGTTCTCCCATCATATTGTAATTCTTAACTTTTGAACCAGTGTTCCACATTTTCATTTTTTTCACTGGGTCCCCAAACTACGTAGTTTATCTGCAACAAAGATATTTGGCTTACCCATTGTCAGGGTGAGGATGTGGAGTGTCAGGGGTAATATTCCAATGTACTTCTTATGGGTCAGTTAAGGCAAAGTCATTGTAATCTAAATAAATGGCATTTATTTTTTTCCAATAAAAGAAGGGTAGCTTAGGGAGGGTGAAAACCAGAAATAAACCTGTCTAAAAAATTCATCATAGCACTCACTGTTTGTTAAAATCTAAATTGATGAATCTATTATATTTAAGTATCCCTATCAAAGTTGGAATAAACAAAAGGCTCTTTGCATATTTAAAAAGACATGATGGAGAGCTTCTTGGAGAAGGAAAAAGCTGACATGGCATATACATCCATCCACCACTTGTTTCAGGTGGACTCTTGTGGATCTAAGTATAAGTAGAGGAAACACAATTTTAGCTTCCAACAGTTAGAAGTTGAATCTCAGAATAATTTCATATAATATACATTTTTACATTTCTTAGAGCTTGGAAAAGGTTTGTCAAAAACTATTGCTGCTGCTGCTCTTCAGTTATTTATGGCTTTATCTATAGTATATCAGTCTCTATCCTTAGTAATTTCCAGCATAACAAGTCAGCCTATCTGAACTTATCCCTACCTGAAGAGTAAAGTGGGGTAGGATGTGCACTGCATTGTTCTATTTACATAAGTTTTAAAAAATAATATTTTATATTATTAGATTCCCCAAATATAGATCAGAATTATGAAAGAGGAATGCTCAGAGGTTGTAAAATGTTAGCTGAATGCTTAGGAAATCTTGCTATCGAGTATATGATACTCTTAAGTTTCTGACGAGCCATGTAATGAAAGTGTCTCCCTGTACATAGTGCTTACTATGAATAAGACATAATACTGCCTACTTTACATGTATTAGGCAGTTGCTAATATGGTTGGAGGGGATTCTGATTATGTATTGCAATGTAACAAACCACCTCAAAACTTAACAGCGTAAAATAGCAGTCATTGTATTATACTCACAGATTCTACTGGTTCTGGTTCTACTGATTCTAAGATTAGCAATTCAGATAGGGGATTTGGAATAGATATGGCTTGGCCCTTCCAACTGTGGCGATTCGAATGGCTGGGAACAAGCAGAATACCTGCTGGAGTATCTACTTCTAAATGCTTCTCCACTCACATGAGGGGTAGATCAACTAGAATACTCATCAGAGCACTCACAGATGACCCCTCGCTGGGGATTGGCCTTCTCTCATCATGATGATGCCTTCTGAGAGAGAGCATCCTGGGAGATGTTGTCCAAGAGAGATGAGTGTAAGCTGCATGACTTTGTTTGACCTCAGTTGAAGAGTAGAGTGTCACTTCCGCTGTGCTATAGAGGTCAAAGCAGTCACTGCCCAACTTCAAGTGGAGGAGACACAACCAAACCTTTCATAGGAGTTATGGCAAAGAATTGGCATCCCCATTTTAAAACCCCCCCACAGGAAATAATTCCCAATATAAAGTTATGGAAGAGGAGACTAAGAGAGGTTGAATAATTTGCCAAAGTCACAGAGCAAGTAAATAACAAAACCAGAATCCAAATTCAAAAGCCTGTGCCTCCTGAAGAGTAATATCAATTAGAAAGATCTAATTTCTACTTCTCCATCATAGCCTTGATCTTAAGTGTATGTGCGTAATTAGTTGTGTGATTTTCTTTAATGTTTGGACTCACCCTGTAGTTCTTTATGAAAATCAAGGACTGTATAGTATCTACCTCTTTCCTGTATCTTCAATGCTTCATGGTATGACTAGCACAAATTTAGAGCTCAATATTTGTTGAATGAAGGAAGGAAAGTTCAGTTTTATCAAGCTTGAATAAAACTTAATTTGCTTCCCGTACAACTGTGTGATTTTGCACAGAATGTGTGGTCATTACCTCTCCTACAGGTGATTGTTGAGTTGCTCTCCCTGTAGCAAAGTAAATGATTGATTAAAATAACCTTGATTAAATTGGAATACTGAATGTTGAGATTTGCCTGATGCCAGGAAAGAGAACTTTCAGAGAGCAAGTTTGTGTAGGTAATGAATCATTGCATCAGCTTGACTGAGGACTACCAAACAATGTTGTCATTTGTTTTATAGACTTAAATCTCCATTATATGACTTCTGTGAACTTATTTGTATAAAGTACAAAGGAAAATTTTTGTTTCTGATGCAAACGCTCTTAAATCCTGGGAACCCTGCCTTGCAAATTGTCATTTTAAAGAAATCATGAAAATTTTGGCACATAAATAGAAATATGTTAACTATTGAAAAACAAATCAAAGTAAGTTTAATTTGTGTGATTTTTAAGAAATAACACTGTATGGTTCTCAAAACATCTTTAACAAATCTTCATCAAAATATGAATTTCTAAGATCTCATATTTTTCATGGCATAATCAGTGTAGGTTATCTGGAGCTTAAATCAGCAATATTTTTTTTCATATAGTTTAAAAATATAGTATAAATTTTGTTATATTTACATGCTAAATATGCATACTTTCTCCTCTCTACTATTTTCACTAGTTTTTAGACTTCATTTAAGGAAAACAAGCACCACATGTACTCACCAGCAAATTGGTATTAACGGATCAACACCTAAGTGGACATATAGGAATAACATTTGTCCGGTGTTGGGCGGGTGGGAGGTGGGAGAAGGGGATGGGTATATGCAAACATAATGAGTGAGATGTACAACGTATGGGAGATGGTCATGCTTGAGGCTCTGCCTCAAGGGGGGAGGGGGGCATGGGCAATATACATAACCGTAATATTTGTACCCCCATAATATGCTGAAATAAAAAAATTAAAAAATAAATAAAAAATAAAATTAAAAAATATATACTTGTATGAGATAAAAAAAAGAATGATTCTAGTTTTTCAATTAGCTAAAAACAATTTTTTTTGCTAATCAGGTGGCTTACTATAGTAAATAATCAGCACTCTAAAGGACATTATTAACAAAGACAATGAGAAATAAACCTGCATTTTTGTGGTCCAAGATACTTGAATGAAATAACCACTATAGTTATACTTCCTAATGCTCAGTAATTTGAAATGTAACAGAAATGAATGGACAAATGAAACTGTGTGAGTGTGTAAATAAAACTATATAAGTGTATAAATGAATTTTTTGTGTATAGAGTGGAGGCATAAATTTAATTGAATGTGTATATAAATTAACTCTGGAGTGTGTGTGTGTGTGTGTGTGTGTGCATGTGTTTATGATTGACAAAGAGGCACAATGATATATGCTACCAATATCTCTCCATAAAGAAGGTTAGTTCTGAAAAAATCATTGAGACCTTAAGCCTAATAATGAGTATCAGAATGTTTGAGGAAGGATAGCCATTATTTATCAGAAGAAAAGTGAAAAAAATAGTTGAAGGTGAGAGTGTTGAAGACAGAATGAGAGAATATATCTCAAAGTCATTTGTGAAAGTATTTCCAATTTTCCTAACTTATTATAAGATCAAAAACTACAGTAATTTTTCTTTTTGATCATAGATTAGAAAAATGGAAGCTACATAATGCTTTCTTTTTATTTGAATGATTTGCCTGTGCATGTCAAGCAATTGAGATACTAACTCCAAATCTTATAAAGTTAGCAACACTCTAGAGCATTTCAGAACATTTTATAACAAAGTCAGGTCTAGCATTTGAAGCAAGATAAAATATCTTTGAAGTATATCAGTATGATTATGAGTATGGTTCTCACTTGTTGATCGGTTTTCCTTTGTGTGGTTCTTGCAGGCTACCTTCATATAGTCACTTAATTCATACTTTCTGATGTTGAGGACAGTGTTTATAACACACTAGGATAATTATTTGGGCTGTGGTAGATAACATGCTTCAGAGTAGATGGAGATCAGCAAAAAAGTAACATATACTCCTTCTATACAAAAGTTAACTAAAAATTAATTTTGCTATTAGGCGTAGATCCATTTGAGAGATATTCTAGAGAAAGAACTAGCTATGAAAAGATATATGTTTCTTCTTGTGTGAACCATTAACATGTAATAAAATCCTTGAATAAAATTTCATATTTTAAGCATTCTCTCATTATCTGTGGTTTCATAAACCTGATCCAAACATCTATTATAATGTTCAAATTTCCTGGCCAAATGTTGTGTGTCTAGGAAGTAAAGATATAGTAGGCTGGCTTTGTGGCACTATCCCTGTCACTGAGATTAGTTGGGACTGAGACTTCTCTCTTCATAAGGAGCTCACATTGAGACATGACACTCAATCTAATCTACCTTGTGGATTCTGCTAGAAATGATTCAGAGTGATTATTACTTGATTAGAGTGGCTCTTCATGTCAAATTCAATCAAATTCCTTCCAGTTTGTGATATATTTGGGAAGCTTATCATCCTGTCTGATGAGACAGGTAGGACTAAATATTTTCCACTTAGACTTAAATTTAAAAGAAAGAAAAGAAAAAGAAAATGAACAGTTGGCTGAGACATTTTCATTTTCACAGTTTCACTAAATCCTTGATGGCTGTTCTCCAGCATACATTCGTCTATTGTCAGTGGTATTAAACTATGAAATCTGAAACAAATTTTCCATTTTAAAATTAAAATCTAGTCGGATGGCTTTAAAAATGTTAATTAAGGAGAATAGAAGAAGATATGTGCTCTCTAATTTTTCTGGTTTTGTTTTGTTTTTTTTTTTCCTTGTCTTCGAGAAGTCAAATAGCTGAGTCAATTGCACTGCCTATAAATATTTGTGAATACACTGTTTTATATGGAATTTGCTGCATTGAAACCAGCTATATGCTTTCCTTAGAAAGCAGGAATCACAGCTGGACCAGCTATAGGACACTTGGGTCATGTGGTAGGAATGTTAAAATCAGAATGGCAGTGACATAAATCAGTATAATATTAGTCTCACCTCTCTTTTTACTGAAACATCTCTGTAGTCAAAAAATGTGTATTGAGTAAACTGAAAGAAAATAACAGTGACATTGCTGAGATTAATTTATTTATTATTTGGGCTTTCTCCCCAGACTCTGGAACCTCAGTTTCCTTGATGGCACCATATAGTATTTCTAGTTTGTCACTGAATTAAGACTTATAGAACATAGATCTTCTATTCACTTGGAGGTCATTTCCTCATTTCTCTGGCAATTCTGATGCAAGTGCAGACAACTTAAAAGGAATAAAGTAGGTCCTTTAGATATGGGCTATGCCAAGGCCATAGCTAGCACAAATTTTAGAAATCACAGCTGGTATTGAAACCTTGGAAGACTTAGTGATCCATGTTTATTGAGCTGGGTACATGCCATCCCAAGCTGTAATAGCTGAAAAAAAGTATCAAGAAAAATAATTCCCTAAAAATATTAAATGTACCTAGAATGCTTTTAGTACTTGCTATTACTTTTGAATATATATCTGTGAAGCATGACATACCTGCGTTTGGAACGCTTCATGAAATAGTAAATCAGGGTAGAGTTGCTGACTATGAAGTCATTTGTATTTAAGGAGTATTAAACACATTTTTGAAACCTATCCTATTTAAAACTTATCAATTGTACTTTGGGAGTTGATATGCCTGAAAGGGACATTAATTATTAATCTTTTTATGCCTCTCATTTTAGATTTGATGATCCTGATTCAAAGTAGTTTTTATGATCCTGATTCAAAGTAGTTAAAGGTTTTGCTTTGATTGGAATATTTGCTAAGAAGCAAAAGACCAAAAAGAAATTCTACTTCCTGTATTGATAATAAGAGTATACTTAGTATTATATTTATACTACTTTTCTGCATTTGATATCTTCAATTTTTTTCACATTCAGTTGTCTGGTATCACTTTGCTTCAAAGTTAAGTAAGAGAGAGAGAGTTTCTCTGAAAACTCTCTAAAGACTAACACAATTTTGAGATAAATCACTTCACAAGTCTAAAGCTGTTATAACAAAGTAACACGTTGTGGCAAACCGCAGGTATTGCAAACCCTAGAGCAAAAGTTTAATAATGGCTAATTCATTTTTTCCCTTAAGAGGGTTCTTACACAGAGTACTAAAGCTTTTTGGAGCTGTAGATTTTGTAGAGGCTCATTGGCTTCAAGGGGAAATAAAAAATATCTCAAGAGATTTTTCAGTAATTTTCTTTTTTCTGGTGGAGGAGTGCTAAGTCAATGAAGAGATTTACTAAATTGAAAGGTTGGCTGTTGTCATAGACTATAAATTTCTGGTCATTACTATCAGAGATATATCATGGATAAATTTCAAAGGTGCTCTTGCCTGTCTTGGGAGCTTAAGTGTCATATTTTCAGCCGTCGACTGAATACTGCATTCGATGGTGTGCTGATATCCAAAATAGTAGCCATCTCCTCATATCCAAGCCAACTCCTTACCCTGCTTCCCGAATCTTGATAACAGTGTCATCATTTTGCCAGGCTCAACACCTGGGAGTTATCGACCCTCTTCTCTTCTAAACAATCCAGTTGGCCACTGAGTTTAGCCTGTTCTTGCCTTCCAAGTTCTCTGAAACATTTTTATTTTCATTTTCATTGCCTCTACCTGATTCTGATTCATGGTGGCATGTCTAGTGTCATAATACTAGGGTAATTCTCTCCCTGTTTTCTGACTCTACCCCACTTTTAAAACATAGCTTTTAACATTTTATTCCCTTGCTCAGAAATCTTCCGTAGCTTCCGAAATGCTATAGGATATAACTATATATTGTTCAGCCTAATATCAAATCCAACCCTTGACAACTCACTCTTCTTCCCTTTAAAATATTCAGCCTCAACAATTTAGCTTATGTCATTCTGCTAATTTATAGTATGGCCATAAAGTCTAGAAAGATGCATAGGCAATTTTTGGCATATTTGACAATGTCAAGTGACTACTTAATACCTCTATTTAATGGGCTAGGCTAGACAAAGGTCACCTTAAGTGAAATAAACAGGTAGATGCACCTTCCAGTGTTTCCAGTCATGAGGGACTCTTTCAGTGACAATTTCCAGAGCTGGATTGGATGATGTAGCTGTGTGGAATGGGCTGCTGGCTCACCAGATTGGAAAGAAGCTTCTTGATGAGTTCTACACAGTGATGCTACAGGCCCGGTTTTATTCAGTGAAGAGATACAATCACAAGTGCATATGCAGGGACCCATGGAAATGTACTAATTACATGGTAATTACATGACATTTATTACTATGTAATATAGATAAATTATTATGTATTTTTCCTAGTTTTTCAGACATTTTGACCACCCTTTAGAATGTTCTTTATCATTTTACACAATTATCAAGTTTCTTCCTTTTCCCCTTTATCTCAAAGTCAATTTCTTCTACGAAATCTTCTCTGTTATCTCAGCCTGGATTAATCCAATAATTTCACAAAATTATTGTTTTTTTCATGATAGGATATTTCCAAGTCCTAATTAATATATGTCATACCCTCCCTATCAGTTTTAATTATTTTGTTCATTTATAAGCCCAAGTACTTCCCACTTTCACACTTTGCTTAGAGAGTTAGACATGAGACTCCAAGTGCTTTGGCAGATGACAGACATCGTAGAGCGACAGAATTTAAAGTAACAATTCTTAGCACTTAATTATAAATGCTGATGGTTTAGATGAAGACATCTGGAACATGAGTTTTCCTTTTTCCAGACTGGTTAACATTCTGTGGGCCGGGAAGAAGGAAGAGAGATCATGTAGACAAGAGAGAAATTAGAAGCTTCACTGAAGTTCTTCCTCAGTACCATACTGAGTGGGCCCTCATTTGAAGGCAGTCAGCTTGTTACCTACTAACTAGCAGGAATCCTGAGACCAATTTATACCTTAAGATTTTCTCAGCACCCTGTCCTTTAAAGATAACCCCTCTTTGAATGGCCAAGAACTCTATTGTGATATTTTCCAATCATCTGTAGTGAGGACCAATTACTTACTTACTTATTTATTTTAGCTCTTTATTTCTAACTGATTTTAGACTGATAGCTTTTGTAAAGCATCATAAAAATAAATTACTAGAAAAAATGGAATAAAAACCAAATATATTCAAAAAATGAAATCCAAATATAAGAATTAACAGCCATAACATTATCCTATCAAATCACTATAGCATTTTTTAAATGTTAGCTTACAATATCTACATTTATTTCAGTGTGGGTTGGTAACATACAGTGTACAGACCAGCTCTCACCTGAGGACCACACTTGGAGGAGGACTGCTCTCAGTCTCTATAATGAAGTGTGGAGCTAGAACACTCAGAGGTGGTAGAGTGGCTGTCCCCAACCTTTTTGGCACCAGGGACCATTTTCATGGAAGACAATTTTTCCACAAACTGGGGTCAATGGTTAGGGGATGGTTCGGGATGATTCAAGCACATTACATTTATTGTGCAAACCTCTCTGCTAATGATAATCTGTCTTTGCAGCCACTCCCCAGTGCTAGCATGACCTCCTCAGCTCCACCTCAGATCATCAGGCATTAGATTCTATTAAGGACCTAGATCTCTCGCATGCACAGTTTACAGTAGGTTTCTTGCTCCTATGAGAATCTAATGTGGACGGTCATCTGACAGGAAGCGGAGCTTATGCGGTGATGTGAGCGGTAGGGCATGGCGGTAAATACAGGTAGATGGGCCAGGTGTGGTGGCTAATGCCTGGAATCCTAGCACTCTGGGAGGCTGAGGTAGGAGGGTTACCTGGGGTCAGGAGTTCAAGACCAGCTTGAACAAGAGCAAGACCCTATCTGTATTAAAAATAGAAAAAATAGCCAGATGTGGTGTAGTTCCAGCGAATGAGGTGGCTGAGGCAGGAGGATGGCTTGAGCTCAGGAGTTTTAGGTTGCGGTGAGCTAGGCGGATGCCACAGCACTCTAGCCCAGGCAACAGAGGGAAACTCTGTCTAAATAAAAAGAAAAAAAACTAGATAGATGAGGCTTCACTTGCTTGCCCTGCTCACCTCCTGCTGTGCAGCCCCAGTTCCTAACAGGCCACAGATTGGTGGTATCTGTGTGCTGCCCAGAGATTGGGGACTGAAGTGGTAGAGGACTAGGAACGCTACTGCCTTTACCTCCTTCAAGGTCTACACATCTAGGAGAGGATGGATAGTCAGGCTAATTGAAAGAACGTGACTATCTGTCCTTGTGCTGGAATAACAGTTGAAAAAGTATTTCTCCCCCATTCCCTACTCCCATCTTCCCATGAGGTTCATTTGATAATAAATTGTGAATTAATCTCTTCTTAGGAGATTTATCACATGTGGTCTTAAAATTATTTTAAAAATGTATTATTTACCCTTCTGTGTTTTCACCTTACATCTCCCAAAAGATCTTAAAATTCTTGCAAGTTAGACGGTACATTTTATTTTTCTTTGCATTTCCTACATTTTCTAGCACAATGTCTTACACAATTGTTTGGAATCATTTATTTGTTTTGATTAAGCAAAAGTAACATCTAGTTCTGAAAAAAACATGACAAACTTGAAATTGCATAGAGAAGCTGTAATAATTCTTAAGCCTATTTTTTGTGTTCTGGATTGGCTCATACAGGCCCTGGCAGAGAGCATTTTCTTTAGACTAACAAAAGTGTTGGGTAAAGACAAACCTTGACTTTTCTAAATTTCAGTTTATTTCCTCATCTGCAAAGTAAATGTAAGAGTAGCTTATTTTTCTAGCTTATTTTGAAGATTAAATGAAATACTACTTATAAAGTACCTAGTATATGCTTTGTACATAGCAGTTACTCAGTAAGAATTATTAATAGTTGCCTTCTCCTTAGCAGTAATATCCCGAATGCTTCACTCTTATTTTGACCAGTGTATAATATAGGCTGGTTGGTAAAATGGCTTTTTTTCTTTATGTTTTGGTTGCATTCACACAAATATAGCTCCTTGGTGGAAGAAGAAAAACTTAAAAATCTTAATTTTAGCTTTAAGGGAAAGACATAGCTAGTTTATGAAAATACATATCCTTCCTTTGTTTTTAGTGCCAATTTTATGGTACTTTCCCTGTACTTATATTACTAAAAGAATTTTGGATCCCTGAGAAAACCATCTTAAGGAGACACGAATACAGATTTTGCCTTTGGGGATACCAGGAATGTGGGCTGACATCTTCCCTGGAGTACCACTTCAACAAACTGCTAATATTGACTTGAATCATTAACTTAAGGAACATCTCAGCATTTTAGGGTGTATTTTTCCATTACTTATTTGTTTTTAGTAAATAATGGAATCTGAATTTTCTCTTTAACCATCACATGAAACCACAATTCTAATTTGAGGTTATAGTAATGAGAGGGAAAAATAATGTGTTTGTTATTTCTTAGCTTTAAATCCGCTGCTAAGGTAGATAGAACACAAAATCAAGAAAGTAAACTTCTTTTCCGTCATTGTCTTTTGTTTCTAAAAGTCACTCGTGACTTTGCCAATTTCTAGCTGTTGTTTTCAAGACTGGAACATATAGGCCTGGTGTGGTGGCTCATGCCTGTAATCCTAGCACTCTGGGAGGGCTGAAGAGGGAGGATCACTTGAGGTCACTAGTTTGAGGTTGCTGTGAGCTAGGCTGATGTCACCAGCTTGAGCAATAGTGAGACCCCCATTTCTACTAAAAATAGAAAAAATTAGCCGGGCAACTAAAAATAGAAAAAAGAAATTAGCTGAGTGTGGTGGCTCATGCCTGTAGTCCCAGCCATTTGGGAGGCTGAGGCAGGAGAATCACTTGAGCCCAGGAGTTTGAGGTTGCTGTGAGCTAGGCTGATGCCATGGCACTCTAGCCCGGGCAACAGAATGAGTCTCAGAAAAAAAATAAAATAAATAAAATAAGACTAGACTAGAACATATATGTGAATTAGTATTCCTAAATCAACTAAGCTCATACACACACAGCTAGGTATAGTGGGGGATATTTTTCCCTCACTTTAAATTGCTAGGTCACAGTGTACATTCTCTCTATTCATATTCTAACTGGACTCTGTATCCTGAGTATTGACAGCTTTTTCTCCCTGGAATTTGTCTTTGGTTTCAAGGCCACAGCCAACTCCTTTAGACGCTGGGACACTGTCACAGCTGTTATGTTTTTGAACTTGAATTCAGAGCTTTTGATTTCTAAAGATTTTCTTATGCTGTAAATTTTTTTCTTTTGCTAATTACCCATTATTTATTCCTTTGGATTAGGAAGCAGCTCATTTTTACAAGGGCTGGCAAAAGCTAGGGGTTGGGCACATTAGAGTCATGTCGTGGAAACACAAGATGTTTCTTTTCTAAGCTGAGGAGAGGCACATTTCTTTCTCAGTGAAGGGGGCTAGCTCACAGCTTTAAGACATTTTACTACCCTATATTTACTAATTACTTGCCCTGGTCTGTATGCTGAGTCACTTTATGAACTGTGTTTTAAAATACATTTACATATTGTACGAGACAACTTTAAGTCAGCTGTATGAAGTGATTTTCTGACACTTGTTAATAGGTAATACTACAAACCCCGGATTTTTTTCTCTTATTTTTAAAAATTATTCTGAAATAATTTTAGTTATTATATAAATTATTTTATATTATATAAATTTAGTTAATTTTAATTATTCTGAAATAATTTTATGAAAGAGACATATAGTTAGAGAGTTTCTATGTACCCTTCACCAAGCTTCTGTTATGGGAGCATCCTACATAACTATGATAACTTTTTTAAAAACTAAAATATTAAAATTAGTATGATACTATTATCTAAAGTATAGATTTTATTCAGATTTAACGTATTTTTTTTCACGTATTTATTTTTTATGTTCCAAGATTCAGTCCATGATACCATGTTGCATTTAGTTGTGATGTTTATTTGGTATTTTCCAATCTACAATAAACTTTCCTAAATCTTTTATTGTTTTCATGACCTTGACATTTTTCATGAGTACTGGCCAGGTATTTTGTAAACCGTCCCTTGTTTTGAGTTTCACAATTTGTCATAATTACACTAGAGTTATTGATTTTTGGGGAAAATACTACAGAGGCCAAGTGGCCTTTTCATGGCTTCATATCAGGACTAACATGATTTCAACATAATTTATTACAGTGGTGTTAACCTTGATCATTTAGTTAAGGTGATGTTTGCCAGGTTCTCCACTGTAAAGTTACTTGCTTTTTCCCTTCCAAACTCTATTCATTGGAAGTGAGTCACTAAGTTCAGCCCAAACTCAATGGCAGGAGAATCAACCTCTACCTCTTGGAGGGAGACAGATCAAAGAATGTATGACATATGTTAAATCCACAACAGCAATTGATAAATACTTTGGGAAGACTCTTTGAGGCTAAGCAAATATCCTGTTCCTCCTTATAATTTTGCCCACCACTTTTAGCATTCGTGCATTGCTTTTGCCTGAGGGAATTATTTGTATGGTGTTCCAACAATGATTTTTGATTTTTCTCATTCTTTTTACATTTATTATTTGGATTTCTTCTGTAATGAAGGATCCATTCTTTCTGTATTTTTTTATTAATTCAATTGTCTATTAAGATAACCATGGAGATATTGATATTCACTTTATTCTTAGAGTTAGAGACAATATCACCATCAATTATTTTATTCCTCAAATTATTCCTGGCTTGTACCTCAGTCTCCATGGGGGATTAAAAAAAATTCCAGTTTGTCCTTTGGGAGATTTTTCAGGTTGGCTCCTGTGCCCCTTTAGCACATCCCCATCCTCTTTTACTTGTTGGTTGGTTTGTTTAGGCACTTCATCAATTTCTGACACTTTAAGATGCTCCACACTCATCTTGTCTTTTCTCTGAACTAGCCCTAGAATCACTCATTTCTCTCTGGAGCCCTAGGATATTTTATTAGAGAATGTTATTTGGAAACCAAGATCTTGGTGCTGAGTGTGCTTGTAGCATCTTTGCTTTTCATCCAACTCAATGGACTGAGCTCAATTTCTTGAGCTAAGACATGTTTATGTATAGAAACTTAAATACCTATGCACACATGCACATAAATGTATGTATATAACACCTCTTATTTACCTGTCTCTCTCTCTCTCTCTCTCTCTCTCTCTATATATATATATATATATATATATATATTTACCTACACATAATTGCATAGTTATATGAATCTAATTCAGCACCGGATTCATTCTAGCCTTCCTCCTTTGCTTATTTGTAACTTCTTTCTTTGATAGTGTATAACATGGCTCCCATTAGCTATAATTTATGTACTTATTTGTTCAGCCGTAGACCACATGAAAAGTAGTTTCAGAATTACAGTACTAACCCATACAGTGTTTGTGTACAATTCCTCTTATATTTAACCTTACAATATTCCATCAAAACACCATTTCCCAGAATGACTTAGATCAGCGCCTCTTTTCCCACCCCCTCCAGTGAGGTTAGGTTATATATTTGTGATACAGCTAGATTTATTTGTAACAACCTGCATTGCATTTTATGATCCCCTGCCACTTTCGTTGATTTTGTTTTTTAAAAACTGAATATGGTAAAGTTCACTCTTTTTGGTGTATAGTTCTATGTGTTTTGACAAATTCATAGTTATGTACCTACCACCAGAGAACATTTCCATCACCCTAAAAATTCCTTAGTGTGGTCTTTGGAGTTGACCCCACTCCAAACTTCTGGCAACAATTGATCTGTTTTCACTCTACTTTTACCTTTTTCAGAATCTCATGTAAATACAATCATACAACATGCACCCTTTTGGATCTGATTTCTTTCATTTAGCAAAATTTGCATTTAAGATTCATTCATGTTGTATGAATCAATAGGAATAGGATTGCTAGTTCATATGATAACTGTATGTGTAATTTTTATATGTGGGAAAGAACACAGAAAACTGCTTTTGAAAGTGGTTGTACTGCTTTACATTCCCATTAGCAGTGACTGAGAGTCCCTGTTATTCTGCAATGTTACCAACATTTCATATTGTTGTTTTTTATTTGTTTTTTTTAACAATTCTGAGAGATGTGCAGTTGTATCTCATGTGGTTTTAATTTGCATTTTCCTGATAACTAATGATACCAAGCAACTTTTCATATACTTGTTTGTCATTAATTTATCATCTTTGGTGAAGTGCCTGTTCAGATCTTTTGCATATTTTAAAATTATGTTGTTTTCTTGTTGTTGAGATTTAAGTGTTCTTTATATGTTCTGGATATAAGACCTTGATATGAATATAATTTGCAAATATTTTTTCTTCTTGTCTGTGGCTTGTCTTTCCATTCTCCTCACAGTGTCATTCACAGAGCAGAAATTTTTAATTTTGAGAATGCTCAATTTATTCTTTTTTTTTTCACTTTATTGTGCTTTTTTGTATCATATTTAAAAATTTAAGATCACAAAAATCTTCTATTTTCTTCTTAAAGTTTTATATTTTTATACTTCACACATAAGTCTATGGCTTGTTTTTCAGTCAATTTTTGTATTAGGTACAGGTAATGTGTTAAGGTTCATTTTCTTACTTGCAGATGTCCAATCATCTCAGTACCTTTCATTGAAAAGACTATCCTTTCTCCATTGAATTCCTACCTGTGTTTTGATAACTGTAAAACAGTCTCTTCACTGTAAAATAGTTTACATCCTAAATTTAAACTTTTCCCTAATGCAATCCACAGACAAGAATCTGCTTTTTTAGGGTATGAATATTTAGAGTAGTTATCCCTCCTGTTTAAAAAAGTTCATTCACAATAAATATTACTATGATAAAATATGAGAATAAGTACTATATTGAGAATATTCAAGAGTTTACCATACATTTTTTTCTGGGATATCAAACGATGGACATTGCCTTGTAGAGCATCACTACATATTTTTTTCCTAAGGAAAAAAATTTAATTCTTAAGTATTCATAACATCAGCCTCAACTAAGTTAAAAACAATATGAAAGTGTCCTTGCTTTCTCTCCAGAAAAAAAAAAAATGGATGTGGAAGATAAAATCCTGTCCCAAGCCAAAAAGGCAAGTGAATTCATTAAGGACCAAAGGGCTGTAGGCTTAGAAATAATAAATCTAAAACTTGAAGTAGGAAAAACTCAAATAAATGTCTACAAGTATCTAAACAGAACACACAAAATCAATCTTGTCCATGATTTAGAAACTGAGCTAGGGGATGAAACGGAGCCAATACCTAATCATCCAGACAAAATACAAATGCAGGTAAAAGTGAACAAAGAGACTGAGAACATTTAATAGACTAAAATCAAAGCCAGGAGAGAATGGACAAGGAGGTAGGATATGAGAAACGCCTCAGGGAGGATGAGTGCAGGAGGACACTGCCCTCTATAGGTTGGTTTTATTTATGAAGACCCAAGTCCTGCCAACTTCCCCATCATACTCAGCTTTCTTTCCCCGCTCAATGTTGTACTTGGTTTTCTGAGAACATTATTTGGTACTTATTTTGGGGAAGGAGAAAAGAAAATCTCCAAGTTGTTAGGCTAGTTGAATTTCTTAGAATACGGTGAGGATAATTTATTTATTTAATCACTCATCAAACATATAATGAATATCTGCTACTTAGGAGCTCTTTATTGGGTATTCACAATGCATGAATTTACTCAATTGAACAGACATTCACATAGTGCTTAAGGTGTGCATGGGGTTGTGGAAGGTGTTCATAGTCTAACAGAAATGATGGGTGTAGAAACAAACAGATCACTTTGATATGCAACAATGGAAGCATGTACTTAATGTAGAGATACTGTGTTTCCCCGAAAATAATACCTACTCATAAAATAAGCCACAGCAGGATTTCTAAGCATTTGCGCAATATAAGCCCTACCCAGACAATAAGAACTAGTGATGTGCGTGGCTACGCAGCGTATCTGCACAACCCATGCATTTCATCACGGAGTGGTCAAGAAAAAAAAAAATAACACATCCCCTGAAAATAAGCTCTAGGGTGTCTTCTTGAGGAAAAATAAATATAAGACCCTGTCTTATTTTCGGGGAAACACAGTAGTATGGACAAGAAAGTGATTGGATCTGAGAAGGTAAAGGAAGGGCCAAGGAAGGCATCATTCGGGAGGAGATGGCACATGTGCTAGCAGTTGATTGAATCCCTTTCCTACAGGCTCATAGTGTGGAGATATAGATCTTCAGAAACTAAAATTTGGAAGGATGGGGAAGGAAGGAAGGGAGGGAAGAAGGGAAGGAGAGAAGAAGGGAGAAAGGGAGGGAGGAAAGGAGGATAGGAGAGCAACAGGGACAGAAGTAGGTAGGGAGAGAGGAAGAAAGAAAATTCAAAGGAGTGACTGAAGGGAGCTCTATCACAATTCGAAAAATATTAGCTGTGGATTACTGGATTGGACAAGATTTTAAGTCTCTTTTTTATATTTTTCTAGTTTTCTGCTAATATATATATATAGATGTATAGATATTACTTTTTGAATTCGGTACATATTGAAAGTCATTTCTTTACAGAAAAGAAGAAAAGGCAGGAAAAATCTTTTAAGATAGCTGAGTGAGAGAGAATTTTCATTTGTAGGTTGTGAACATAGAAAATTTCTGGATGTTACTAGCATGAAGGCAGTTGGCATTGTAATATGTCTTTTAAAAACACACAGGCATGAACTCTACTGCTGAACGTACATGCACGAACTCTACTGCTATGCCAACCTTCAAACTTATTTTCTTGATGAGGGAGATTATAGGAAAAATTGTTTAATCTATTGAAATATTTGCTAGTTTGTAGAATATAATTTTAGAGAATGAAAGAAATAGAAATGGTGCACATATTGGTATTAAAATTCTTTTCTAAAGGACTAGAGTCGGCTGAAGAAATTAAAAGCCAATAAATGTTTCTACGTTCTCATTTGGAGAGCTGGAAACTGGACAAGTTAGGTGGTATTCTGAAATAATTTGGTACATTTTGAAAATCAGGCAGTTTGCCAAATCCCTAAAGCCAAATAACATTGGAACAGACATTGTTTATGCTTAATATTTTCTTCTTGAATCAGTCTTCCTTGTGCCTCTGGTTGGTGTATATTTTTAAATGCATTGTCTAAAATTTAGATGGGAATAAAATTATCTGGCAAGCAAAACTTGAAGTATCTTTTAAAAATCTAGCACTTTGTGAATCTGGAAGAAAAAAATTTAGAGCGAGGGACTGAATTTTACTCTTTTGGGAATTTTCTCTGGCTTTTCTGCTTTTTTTTTTTCTTTAGTATAAGAAAAATGTTAATGATTTGTAGCTTTTCTTGTTATATTTTTCCTGTAATTAAGTGGAAAGTAATGCTGGTAGCTTTTTAAACTCAGACAAAAGTAAAGACATGGGGAATGCATATAAAACTGAGTATAGTAAACTATGAAGTTTTGGACAGAAGAGATGATTATAGTAAGAAGATAACATTATTCAAATAGTATAACCAAATGTTTCTTTTAAGAGTCTTAACAATGCTCACAATAAGCTGTTGTTGTATTTTGGGATCCAAGTGGTTTATTATGTGAAGGTAAATACTCTCAGTAAACTACAGATATATGCAGATATTTTGAAGATCTAGATAATATTCCTTATTTATCATTTTTTAAAACTGGAAAATTCAGAAATATATTGAGAAGAAAATAAAAATGTGCTATGATCCAAATGCTAGTGTTAATGGTACTGCCTAATATTTACCGAGCACTAATCCTACATGAGGCACCATTTTACATATTTTCCATGTTATTATCTCATTTAATCTCTTCCAGTTACTTCATGAGTATAAAAGTAGGATATGGTTTGGATGTTTGGCACCTCCAAATCTCATGTTGATGTTTGATCCACAGTGTTGGAGTTGGGGCCTAGTAGGAGGTGTTTGGGTCATGGGGGCAGATTCCTCATGAGTAATTTGGTGCCCTCCTGGCAATAACAAGTAGAGTTCTCACTTCTGTTAGTTCACGAGAGAGCTGGTTGTTTAAAAGAGTCTGACACCACTTCTCCCAGCTTGTGCTCCTTCTCTCACAGGTGCATGACACACCTGTTCCCCTTTTGCCTTCTGCCTTGGTTGGAAGCTCCCTGAAGCCCTCACCAGAAGCAGATGCTGGTGTGATGCTTCTTGTGCAGCCTGCAGAACCACGATCCAGATAAACTTCTTTTCTATATAAATTACCCAGTCGCAAGTATTTCATTTATAGTAATGCAAAACAAACTAACACAAAGTAATATTATAATGTAAACCTCAATTATAAGTTAGGAAACAAATACAAATAACAAGAAATTGCCCAAGATGGCACATCTGAAGTGGTAAAGGGAATTCAAGCCCTAATGAATTGAAGTCCATGTTCTCTGTAATTAACCATCATACTGTGTTTCATCCCAGACCCCATCACTCTTAAGCATTTCTGTATACTCCCTCCTAAGTTTCTGTATGCATACACATATGGTTTTAGACTAATTATGTTGTCATATATATAACATTTTTTCTATTTTTTCTCTTAATGCTTATCCTGACATCCTTTAAAACATTTAATTCATGTTATTAAATAGTCTTTGAAAATATAATTTTTAGAGTTTATATTCTGTCATATGGCTAAGCCATAACTTATAGAATCATTCTCACTTAGGTAAGAGTTTAGGCAACTTTATATTTTTGTTGATATATTTATCCTGGATTTATACTCCTTGTAGATAAATCTTTGCTCATTTCTCTTATTGTATATCAAGTAATTATTTGGTCAAGGATAAATACATTTTTCAAGCTCTTTATTACTTGTCAGACTATTGTCAAATTGTCTTCTGGATTGATATGTCTTTTCATGGATGTATGTAAAACTTTCCTTCCTACAAACTCTCGTCACCACACTTAACTGTTTTCAATTAGGTATATAGAAATAATTTAATATTCTGATTCAAATATCTTTGATGCTAATGGGTTTTTAATATATGTGTTGGCTAATGCAGATTCTATTTTGTGAATGGCCTTTTTATATACTTTCCCCATTTTTCTATTTTTGTATTCATTCCTTTATTAATATAAAAATTTATATATCAATCATGTTACAAATGATTTTTCCACTTGTTATCAGATATTTAATTTTAAGTGGATTTTTGATTTACAAAATTTATATTGTAAACTCTCTGAGGCTTTGTTCTGTAAAGTTCTTGGAAAATTGAAATACATTGCAATATTAAATGCACAGTGCCAGGCTGGCCTAAGTATAAATTATGTCTTTAGGTTTCCTCAACTCCCTCTTTTATGATATCCCTCATACTTCTTTGATCATCTATTTCTAGTGTTACCCTGAAGATCCCTAATCCTCAAACTTCTTTCAGGATCAGCTGTTATGATGATGTATAGACAGAAGTATTAGTCTTTCTTTCTAATGATGTTTGAATTGTACCAGTCTATATATGTCTGTTGAGTCACTAAATACTTAGCTGGAATGATTAAGGAGACATTTTGCATTACTGAAACCATAGATAGCTGTGTCTTTGCAGTGGTGACTGTTTTTCACCATGTCTATAAAGCTGATCTTGTTGAGGTCTGTTTAACTATAAGCTAGTTAATAGACATCTAAATAGAGAAACTCTTCAAAATCAAGCTTTTAATCATTCATGTCTTTCTGTTAGGTTTTGCATTTCAAACTGTTGCATTTACTAGCTTTTGAGAAATGTTCTTCCTGTTTGTAATTTCTCCACACACTCTCATCTCCTTAGGCACTATTGATGTGCTTTCTTAAAGTCCCTTACATTTTTTAAAATTAATTAATTTATTTATTTTAGGATATTATGGGGATACAAACATTTTGACTACATGTTGCGACTTTGCCACACTGAAACCATGATTTGAGGCATGCCTTTTCCCCCCTACCATGCTCACTGCATCCATTAGTTGTGAGTTTACCCACCCCAACCCCCCAATACCTGAAGAATATTACTACCGTGTGAGCACCATAGTGTTGATCAGTTAGTGCCAATTTGAGTACAAGTGGAGCCTATCTATTCTTCTGGTCTTGTGATACCACAATTTGGAGGATGGGCTCAAGTTCTATCCAGGAAAATATAAGAGGTGATAGATTACTATTGTTTCTTCTAATTGAGTAATATTCCACTGTAAACATATACCAAATTTTATTAATCTACTCATGAATTGACAGGCACTTGGGTTGTCCCCTTACATTTTGAGACAACCATTCTCTTCTGCAACATATCACCTACATTTGATGAAACAAAAAGGTTATATGTGAGTATCAAGGAATTACCAACATTGATCCAGCCTGGAGTTCCAAGAGTCCAGGGTTTATGATCTTTCTTTAAGCAGAGTTATCATAATTTATGTATTAGTCCATTAAACAAATGTTTAAATAAAATTTTAAAAATAATGAGAGAAGCATCATAAAAATCATAATAAGTATGATTAATTTTAAATGGAACTATAGGCTTAGATAAGCACAGAGGAAGGAACATGAATCTACATGAGAAAGCAAGTGCTCAGGTTACTACAATTGTATAACAAACTATGTCAAAGCTTAACTGTATATTACAATCATCTTATTGTTTTCGTAACAATTTTATGGGTCAGGAATGGAGAACGGCTTGGTTGAGCATCTCTGTTGTGGCCTCTCATAAAAGTGTAGTCAGAAGTCTGTTGGGGATATAGTCACCTGAAGCAGGTTCAGCTACATCATCTATGGATACCAGTGCAAAATGAAATGGTGAGACCCCTTGTTCAAGAAGAAGAAAAGAATTGTGGTCAAAAGTAGCAAAAATAAAGCTTTTCTTTTCTTACATGGTCTCTCTCAATTTGTCATGGTATATTTTATTTGCTATTTAATGCCTTTCTAAGTAAAGAAAAATTAAAATTTTGATTATCGGCATGAGTTTTACCTTTCATCTGTGTATTGTGCAATATCAGTTTTAAATATAAATATGAGAACATATAAACCTTTTGTGGAATCACTGAAATTATACAATTTATATTTTGTGGTTTATACATTTAGATATATTTTAATCTTATCACAACAGAGGAAACACTGCCCCAAAGCAACTCAACTGTTTTCATTTCACTTCTCGATACGCACACATTCAACCAATACTTCCTACTTTTGTCTTACTGATGAGTAAAGAAGGGATAAAGGAAAGGAACTATGGGTTACCCTATATTTTTCTTTCCTTTCATGCTATCATTTTTATGGTAAACGGCTGGCTAATGAAAGAAGTGACATGAGTAAGAATGGATATGATAGTTTTCCTTGGTCATTTGTGTTTCTTAAAATACAATTTCCTTCCTTCTGCATTTGAAGCAAGTTCCAGTTTGAATGGAAAGCGCAGCATCAAATTGCTATTAACTGATCAACACTTAAATGCACATATAGTAGTAACATTCATCCAATGTCGGGCAGATGGGAGAGGGGATGAGGGGATAGGTAAATACCTAATGGTGTGGTGAGCACCGTCTGAGGGATGGACATTCTTGAAGCTCTGCCTCGGGTGAGGCAAAGGCTATATATGTAATCTAAACATTCGTACCCCCATAATATGCTGAGATTAAAAAATTAAAATAAAGAAAAAGAAACAAAAAACATTACACCAAAAAAAAAGAAGAGGAAATCATAGCATCTTGAGCCTGTCAGTGCCCATGTAGATGTAACTCTTGCTTTCCTTGTACTCACCTTGAGCTGAACTACCACACACAGTGGGTCCCGTAGAATTCTGTGCTCCGGGGGCATCACAAATGCTCCATGTGAGCAGAGCAGCAAGTAATAGCAGATGTGTGTATTGTACTTTTCTTTTCTGCTCACATACATGTTCCATTTTCCCATGAAATTAACTCACAAAACACAAGTTCAAAGATCAAATGATGAAATTTCAAGATGGTGACAGAAGAGCCAAGATAGAGCTGTTATAGTCAAGGCACCCTTGGTAGCTGCATAGGTCAAATGCCCATGAGGTTGGTCCTGATCTGAAGTCCTGGACCCACAAGACATGCAAGGTGGGTCACTCACACAGCTGGAAGTTGATGCTGGCTGATTGCTAGGTGCTCAGCCAGAACTGTAAACCAGAGATTTTGCATGTTTCCTTTCAAGTATGTCAATCTCAAGATAGTTAAACTTCTTTCATGGGGCTTGGCCTCCCCCAGAGCAAACATCCCCAATGGATCAAGCAGAAGTTGCCTGGCCTTTTACAGCCCAGCCTCCAAAGTCATGTAGTGTAACTCCCATCAGACTTCATTGCTCAAAGCGGTCGCAACATGGCCTCAATTCAAGGTGAAGAAACAAAGACTTCACCTCTCAACAGGAAAAATGCCAAAGAATTTGCAGCCACCACAACAGGTGACCTGGAATATTCTTGAATATAGTAACAAACATGGTAGTATCAGTAACAAATCTTTATAATGTCTTTATAATTACAATTACATATTGTTTACTGTGTTATTTGTCTCACATCCTTTGCCTGACAAGGATGTGAGGAGGATCAGGAAGGCTGCAATTATAGGTCACTCACTGTATCCTCAAAGCCTAGAGTTGGCCCCGGCACCTTTCTGACCCTGGAAGGTCACATGTTTGATCCATGAAGTAGGACTCAAGGCACAGCTGTGGGGAGGCATAGATCTGGAAAGAGTTAGATAGTCCAAACTTAATTGGAGAGAGGATGAGTAAAGGTAGGTCATCCAGGTAGGCTGAGGTGGATCAGGGTAACCAATGAGAGAATGATTTGCAAAATGGCAGGGAAAAGAGAGCATGGGATACTCTTTTAAAGAATCATTGGAAGGGAAGGCCTGTTCAGCTTTCTAACTTGTTGTTAAAGTTGATGTGTTCTGTGTCTCTAATAAGGTACTTGGAGCTTTAAGGGAATGTTCTCTAAATGTCTGTTAAATTCATTTAGTTTAAAGTCCAATTTAAGTCCAATTATTTTTTGTTGATTTTCTGTCTTGATAATCTGTCTAGTGTTAGGAGGTGGGATGCTGAAATCCCCAACTATTATTGTGTTGCTGTCTATCTCATTCTTTAGATTTAGAAACATTTGTTTTGTGAATCTGGGTGTTCTGATGTTGGGTGCATATATATTTAGGATCACTATCTCCTCTTTCTAAATTGATCCCTATTGAAATTGTTTCAAAAGATTTAGAAGGAAAGAATGCTCCCCAACTCATCCTTCTAATCCAGTATCACCCTGATACCAAAGCCAGGAAAGGATGCAACAACAACAGCGAAAACTATAGACCAATATCTCTGATGAACAAAGATGCAAAAGTCCTCAACAAAATGCTAACAAACCAAATCCAACAACACATCAAAAGGGTAATTCGCCATAACCAAGTGGATTTAATCCCAGGGATACAAGGATCATTCAACATACACAAGTCAATAAAAGTGATTCACCTCATAATCAAAATTAAAAACAAAAACCATATGATCATCTCAATAAATACAGAGAAAGCATTCAATAAAATCCAGTGTTCCTTCATAATAACAACTGTTAACAAACTAGACATAGAAGGAACATAACTTACAATAATAAAAGCCATACATGATAAACCCACAGCCAATAACATACTGAATGGCAAAAAGTTGAAAGCATTCCTCCTGATGACTGGAACAATAGAAGATGCCCATTTCCCCACTTCTATTTAACGTCATACTCAAAGTCCTAGCCAGAGAAATCAGGTAAGAGAAAGAAATAAAACACATCCAAATTGGAAAAGAGGATTCCAAATTATCTCTGTTTGCTGGTGATATGATCTTATACCTAGAAAACTCTAAGGAATCCTCCAAAAAACTCCGAGATTTCATAAGTGAATTCATCAAAGTCTCAGGTTATAAAATCAACATACAAAATTGAACAGCATTTCTGTATACCAACAATGACCATACTAAGAACCAAATCAAGAACACAATCCCACATACAATAGTGGCAAAAAAATAGACATGTAATGGCTAGAATGAAAAAGAATGAAAATAACCAGTGTTGGCAAAGATGTGGAGTTATTGAAACCCCTATATTTTGCTGATGGAAATGCAAAATGAAGTAGCCACTTTGGAAACCAGTTTAACCAGTTTGGCAGTTCTTCAAATAGGGAAACATAGTACTGTAATATAACTCAGAAATTCCACTCCTAGGTATATATGCAAGAAAATTGAAAACATGGTCACACAAATTATTGTGCATAAATGTTCATAGTAGCATTATTTTAATAGTAAAAAGATGGAAGCAACTCAGGTTTCCATCAAGTAATGAATGGATAAGTAAAATGTACTATATTCCTACAATAGAACATTATTCAGCCATAAATTAGATTTAAATACTGATCCATGCTACAATATGGATGGATTTTGACAACATTACACTAAGTCTAAGAAGCTAGATACAAAAGGCCACATATCGTATGATTCTATTTATATGAAATGCCCAGAATAGACAAGCCCTAGAGACAGAAAGTAGATTACTGGTTGTCAGAGGCTATAAAGAGGGCAGAATGGAGAGTGACTGCTAATGAGTGTGTGTGTGTGTGTGTGTGTGTGTGTGTGTTTGTTTTCCCCCTGAGTAAAGAAAATGCTCCGGTAAATGTGAATTAGGTAGTGGTAATGATCGCACAACCTTGTGAATATACTAAGCACCACTGAATTGGATGCTTTAAAAGGGTGAATTTTATGGTGAGTGACTCTATCTCAATTAAAAAAAATTTCAGACCATATAGACAGATATACTACTATAGTTAAAAATTTTCTTCTTCTCCTGATCAACTCTCTAATGATAATTGTAATCAATAATTTGAAATACTTTTATATAAACAAAGTGTATGTTTTTACATATATAAATACACATGTGTAAAATATATGCATGCTTATATGCAAATACTTATCCTAAAATTTTACTTCCTAAATAATACCATTACTTGTATGATTTTTGCAACATGATTTGTATTATTCTTTGTGCTGGTTGTATATTATTCTAGATGTACCATCCCTCTTTTGAGTTTTTTCCAAATTCCTTGTTATAATCACTGTTGCAGTGATTCTTGATGCTGTATCTTAGGCATTTTGTGAATACTTCTCAGTAGAAAATTTGTAGAAATGGAACTGATGAGTCAAAGAGCATGTGTTGAATTTTGATTCAACAATAAATTTTTATTTACCACTTCTCATTTGCCAGACATTAATCTGGACACTTCTCCTAATGTATATTTTCACAATATCCTTCAAAGGGATTATACTAATTTGCACTCCCAATAGATTATGTGTGAATTTCTGTTTCCTCCTGTCTTGTAGCCCACAGTGTTATTAGGCATATTAATCTTTGATAAGTGGATAACTGTAAAATGTTTTGATTTTCAATTTTTGACTCTGAGGATGCTTGTGAGAGTATTTTTATTTGTTTTTATTTCTCTTTTTTACAAAGAAAGGTGGCTACACACATCATTTCACCATTTTCTTGTGGCTTAACTGTCACATTTTGTAAGTGCTCTTTAAACATTAAGAAAACTCTTTGGCATAAGGGTTGCATATTTTATCTTTAGTTGTCATTTTGGCATTGTTTTGGGTATTTTGGCCATGCTGAAGATCCTAATATTTTTGTTCTATTAATCTTTTATGTTTTCTAGGTGTTTTGAAATGTGAAAATGAATGGTCTTTCCCCTTTTTATTCCAGGTAATTTGCCTAACTTTACCTTTCTTCAAGATTACTAACAAAATCACAATTAGTTTCTTCCAGGTCTGTTTTTCACATGTGAATTTTTATTCTAGTTTTAAATGAGTAAAAATATTTGAAGTCAAAATATTCATTACTTTTGAGAAGATAGTTCATAAATATTGAAAACATGTGAGATGCATAGATTTGGGGTCTGGATGCAGATAAAATTCTGGATTCCTACAGAAAAAATACTTTAATTTTTTTGCAACACACATATGTACACACAGACATTCCCTATACACACACATGTTTTCCTTAGTAACTCACTGGAAATTCTTTTACCAAGAATAGGTTGCTTTGATTTTTAACTCATGCCTTGGTGGCTCCATATAAAATTTTCTTCTAAGTAATTGAGATTTTATATGCATAACGAAATAAAGAAAACTTACATTTACTTACTTGGTGTTACCGAAATGTTTAATTGAAAATATTTTGCCTGACCTAATACCAAAGGTATCTCTGAGTACATTATTTGATAATTTACGGGATTATAGTGCAGACTAATTGATGAAATATTATTCTGTTGCCATTATTTATTGAGCCTTCACAATGTCCAGGCCCATTTGCACTCTACTGAAGAGATATATTTCATAGTATTTCCATTCACAGATAATAATGGTGTGAAAAAAAGAAACATATTCATTCAAATCACTACAATACAAAGGAGTATATAATTGGCAAATAGTTGATATGAATTCAATAATTTTGGAACACATAGGGATGTATCCTTTAAATAATCATAAATAAAGTCATTCTGAAGGAGTTGACACCTGCTGCATCATCAAGGAATTTATAGTCATCACAAAACATCTATAGGTTAAGATTATGGCAGGATGCTTTTCAGCTGAAGAAAAGAATAAAACAAGAAGATGAGGAGTGAAAAAAAATCCAGGACATTTTTGGGGAATAGTGACTCTCTTAGTTGATTAAACGTATGTTTTACATTTGAGGACAGAATTTAATATGACTGCAGAGGAGGAGATTGCCAAGGGCTCAAGGTCGGAGATTGTCTTCAAAAGTCATTGGGGTGATCTCCGTGGCTTATTGAATTGCTGAATGGACCAATCACCATAATGCATTTAAGGCAATAATATGATAGTGGTAAATAAAATGCTTGGAGGAGATGAAGTAAAGTAGGATTTCTGGAGGGAAATAGAGCAGTTGTTCTGATAAGGCAGTAAAGACTTGAGTCCAGATGGATATATATAATGGAAATGAAAGGTAAAATGTGAATTTGAATATCAACCCAAATAATGCATTTACATACCTAGTGAATGTTTGATGTGAATAGTGGAGATAAAATTGTTCTGAAAGTTTTAGTTTGAATGACTAAAATTGCCAGAAAAGTTAGATTTTAGCTGGCTTTGGATTGGAGAGTAGATTTGTTTTCAAGTATGTGAACTTTGAGGTGGAACTCTGAGGTGCACATTAGGAGATAGGAGAGTAGAAAGTTTAATCTCATCACAAAGGAGAGAATAATTAAAGCTTTAAAAAATCAGTAACTTGTGAGCAGGGCGATGAGTTTTAATACTACCATTAAATTGCTTCTAAATATCAGAATGAGCATAGAGGACTAAGACTTAGGGAATAAGATATGGAAAAAATATCCAAATAAGTAGGAGAGTAATTACACTAATTCTTCCTAGAAGTCAAAAGATGAGGAAGTTTCAAGAAGTTTCAAAACTGTATTTATGACTTCCATTGGAATAGTATCAGTGAAGTGGTATGGGTAGAAGCCAGATGTCTAGGGGGTTAATGATCTAGTTATAAGGTCATAGAGACAGTAGTGGGGAATATTCTTAAATCAAGTTTATTGAGGTATAAATGACATGCAATAATATGCACCAATTGTAAGTGTGCATTTCAATGAGTTTTAATGCACATATACATCCATGGAACCACCAACAATTACATTTTCATTGCTCCAAAAACTCCTCTTATGGCCCTTCTCAATTTAATACCTTCATATATTGCTCCGGCAACCACTGATCTGCTTTATTTCACTACAAATTAATTTTGTCTGTTGTAGAATTTTTTGTAAGTGGAATTATATAGTATGTCCCCTTTTGTGCCTGGCTTTTGGTGCTCAGCATGATTTTGAGATTAATCCATGTTGTTGTATGGATCTCTAATCTGTTCTCTTTTACTGTTGAGTATGCAGAATATACTTTTGAGCAGTTTGATAACTGAGGTAGAGGGTATAAGAGACAAATGCAAATACATTTCTTCTTATTTATTTGAGATAGCAAAAATCTGAGGGTGTATATAAGCAGATAAAAACCCAATAAATAAGCTGATTATACTAAAACAGGAATAATTTATAGTAAAATATTCCCAGGGGATCATAGGTCATAAAAGAGAAGGGGCCATGAAATGAGTATAACTAGCATATTTTACCTTAGAATTTAAAATAAAACAATAAAAATAACAAAACAAAATTTAAAATACTTGTTTATTTAACCAGGGTGAAGGAATTACAGTAGAGAGAAGATAGTGGAGAAAACATACATTAAATAGTCTCAATTTTCCTTGTAAGAAAGTGAAACCATCCTTTGAGAGAGAGAAATATAAAGTTCAGGTTGGAAATTTGAGGAAAAGAGATTCAGTAGTAGTATTTTATTAACATGATCTGCTGATGACGTAGTAAATCCAGTTCCTTTCTTAGTTAGCCTAGCAACGCTTGAAAAGTAGAGGGATAATGATCCCAAATGGTCTTATACTTGGGGATTGCACAATGGGTAGAGTATGAGGCCAAGAAAGTGAGGTGTTTTGGCATGCTCTAATAGAAGAAGCATCATTTAAAACATTAAATCTGGGGTTCAGATTGAGAGGGAAGAGAAGTCCAGGAAGTTGATGGATGAGGAGAATAAGAAGGGAAATGGAGAGAGGGAAAAGGAAAAAGTGAAAAATCAGAAAACATCCAAACCTTAGAACCTTAGTTGAATCTAATAATCCATAATTTAGGCACTGATGTACCCTCTCAGTACGATAGGGTTTCTTGGCAATTGATACTTTCCAGTGTTGGACTGGAATCTTCCAAACGCCATTTGGACTAAGTGATTGGGACCATGTGTATTTCCTTGGAAAAAATTAGTGCTGCCTTGCGTCTGGTCCTCTCCCTCTTCTTTTATTTGCAACTCCCAGCTTGCCCTGAGGTCAAGTGCTTCTCATCTCTTCTTTGTGAAGTCTTTGTAGTTCCTACTTTACCACTTGACCCTGATCCACTAATGAATAATGCTCTTAGGATGAAAAATTTAAATTGCTATAAATTCTATCTAATATATTACCTTCTGTATTACCTATGTTAAAGCTCCTAGGCTTTAAGGTGCCTATTAATATTGAGAAGTCTTATTAAACGCAGGTTCTGATTCAGTAGGTCTGGGCTGGTTCCTGAGAATGTGCATGTCTAGCAAGCTAACAAAATATGCAGAATGGTGCTGAATGTGCTAGAATCACACTGTGAGTAACAAGGATCTAACCTACACTCCCCCATATTGGCCTTTGCAGGCAGAAATATGTCAAGGAAGAATGAGCTTAAAGATATGATTGAAGATTGAATGGAGAGAATATTAAGGTCATAGGAGTTGTCAGCATTGCACCAGTAGATAGGAAAATCAACATAGATGCTAACTAATGTCATATAATTGAATGACAGATGATAGGATAGAGAGAAAAGCAAGACAAGTGAAGAAGGTGAAAGAATGTAATGAAAATAAAAACATGACTGATAAGTACGTGGAGAGGATGCTGTAAATGGGTGATTTAGACTTCAAAAGAGGCAAGTGTTAAAAGCTTGCCTAGGGAAAAAAATCATAGCAAAACACATCATAAACAAATGAAGTGCATTTCTGCCTGGTAACTTTAATCACAGATTCTTAAACAATCAAAAAATAATTATTCCATGTGTGCTGGCAAGGTTACTGTTTTCACAATTTAGAAGTGTTTTCTCACTTATAGATGGAAGAACAAAACAGCTGAGCTTTGGAAGATCACTTTTGAAGGCTGCATAAAACAATAATCGTCTAGAGATCAGGGAGTCTTCAGCTATTTTCTACTGAGCTCTCTTTGCTTGTGCTGTGTAGCTTTCTCAAATGGCATTCCTTGCCATTGTCTGTTTATGATTCTAAGATTTCACCGGCCTGTCCTGCTGAGGCCCCATGCTTTCAAGCTCCTTTATCACTGCTGAGAGCTTGCTTATAATTTTTGTGTCCAGCTGTGGTAAAAGTGAATACTCTTAAAAAAGAAATTGAGGGTGTTTTTCCTTTCTATAGGATCAAACTTGGAAAAGGGAACATCGATATAAAATGAGCAGTACTTAGCCAACTTTTTTTTTTTAGTTCCATTTACTTTGGAAGAGATAAGATTCTATTCCACTTATAGTTTCTTTTCATGTTGAGTCCTGCAGTGAAGGTACAATACTGTGCATATAGAAGCAGCCAGTGGGGTCTTAATATCAATGGGAATCAGAGGTGGGTTAAGGTTGAGGGAGTAGCTTGGAGAACCCTTCCTAAAGCTTTTTGAGATACAACATAAACTACTGAAAAGAGTTGTATGTACACAAATCCTTTCAGCTAAACTAAACATATTGAACTTGTTAGTATTACTGGCAAAACATCATTAGATAAACATTAAGAAGATCACATTTGCATATGTTTAGCATATAAATGCTTACTACATCTGAGATGAGTGTGAAAATTTGACATTAATCTCTCTTGGTTTGGGTTTGCTCAGATTTAGCCTCTGTGACAAAAATTTGAAGTTAAGTAGTTTATTTGGATGTGGAATCCAGAAAATACTAGTAAAGAAATTGGAAAGTGAGATAGGGAAGGGAAGGCAGCCTTCAGATGTGTTATCATGCAGCTACCACAGTGGGCAATTGTTGCTTGATGCTGCTGTAGAAACCCTGGGAGTCAATATTGAACACAAATCCTACATACCTCAGTATCACGTCCCCACACACCTAACCCCACACTCGTCCATACTAACGGCAAGTGGCCTAAGATATTTATACATCAACATCCGTCAGCCACTAGGTGTAAGTTGCTTCCAGTGGGGATGGTAGATTTAATTATCTGGCATGTCTGACCCTTTATATGGGTGCAGGGTGTGCTGGGATTGCAAGAGAGGCTCGGGCAAGAAATGCATGCTCTGGCAGGTGAACTTCAGGCTGGTGCACAGCTAAGTAGCAAGGGTAGAGGGATATGGATGGGGCACCAACAGTGAATGCCACAAACTCTAATACTAAATTCCAGTTTGCATATGTCGTCTTTTCCTAAAGACATATGCAACACAATTAGGATATTTTTGCATGTAAGAAGGAAAATAAAGTCAGGAATTTAGAGATGTAAAAGTGGAACACAAAGCTTTATGAACATAATTTTTCTGTGATTGTAAATACACGTCCATTGTTAATATAATTAGAGATTTATCAGACATTTTTGAGAATGAGAACTAGTAGAAACATGGTGTATTTTTAGAAATCAGATTTTCTGATTATATATTTTATTCCTTTAGAACACAAGAAGACACAGAAATAAGTATTTCTGGTCAGTGATGAACAAAACTTATAGCCAAACTCTTGTGAACAGAGGTATACAGGTGGCTCCCAGAGTGGGTCTGTGGTGCCCCTCAGAGGGAGTAGGTCTCAGCAATTTGGGCTGAGCTGCTGATATGGTAGAACTTCAACCTTCTGGAGGCAGGGTGGTAAGCTTCCACTGTCTGTGAATAGTAATGGGATCACTTCAACAGGAACAGCTCAACTTTGATTGGATCTTGCCTTGACTTGCTGACAGAGGTCTTCCTCACCTTTTTACCTCCCCATGGTGGTTTCTTGGGTCCCCAGCTTGTGTGTCACTGTGTCTTAAGGCCTGCTATCACTTTATTAGCCTTTGCCAGTCACTGCAAAGCTTTGTTTAATAGACACTGTGGGGTGTCTGCCATGTCTTCAGGGGCAGAGCAGTAGCAAAGCCATTTGAAGTGACTTGAATTTATGACTATAACATAGCGAGATAGAGCCAGTGGTGAAATCAGAATGTCAACTATAGACATTTAAATTCAGATATTTTAAACATCCAAATAAAATATGTCTGTGGGGTACACTAAGCTAGTAAGTAGCCTCTTTGTGAGTACACTGGTACTACAAATATGAGTTAAAATACAAATAAATAGGAACTTCAGTTAAATTATTTATTTTTCATGGTTAAAATAACATTTCCCTCCTCTGAAATCTACCTGCATAAAATATATTTATATCTATGTCTTATTGCCTCATTATGAATGTCCTTTCTCCTCATTCTTTTTTTTAAGGGTCAAATTCATGACCAGCTTATCTTTGATTGCCTCTAAATATTTAGGCAAGTGTCTTGCATATACTTGGGATAAGCAAGAGTTTATTTTTTGTATGCATTAACTCATGGTACAACTATTTGTGGAGTTACGCTATGAACTAGGTATCAAATGCTGGGGATAGGCAGTGGATAGTGGTGAATAAAAATAGGCAAGGTCCCTGACTTTACAAGGTTTCATTCTAGTGAGATTGGCATGTAGTAAAAAATAAATAAACCTATCAGAATTAATTATTTAGGAATTACATAAAAATGTATAGCATCTCTTAAATTTTCATAAATAATAATTCGCAATCATTAAGCTACATGCATTGAATTTAACATTCAAAATTGTAATTCACTTTATTTTTTATTGACACATTCTTAGACCTTTGTTTCTTTGTCTTGTGCATCTGACTTCTTTAAATTATTAGAATGTATTTAGCGTTAAGAATAGTGGCTGCCATATTGTATGCTTTCAGTAAACACTATTTATTATTGTTAAATACATTATGTTCTGCTAGTGATCAGGAACCCTGCCATATAAATTTTAAGCATCATTATTTAATTCTTACAACAATCTTATGATATAATCACTAATATATCCCCAATTTATAGATAAGGAATTTTGGGGCCCAGAAAAATAATATATTCAATGTCATACTATTCAGCAAGTAAATGATATAGTATAGAAATTAAGATTTGTCTCATTTCAGAGCCTACATTATTAACATTAAACACATATTAGCTCAAAGTAGCTTACCTGTGGAAATCACCAACAAACAAGCCAGATATAGAAAACATGAAGGAAAAAAAATAAGCACAATATATTAAATTTCTTGTTATTTGTCTATCTACTTTTCATTAGCTCACTTCGATTTAAGATGGGCTGAACACATTTATGTTAAATAATTAAAGCCTAAGTAATTACTTCTAAAAATTAGAGGAATAACGAGAAACTAGAGAACTGCAATACAATTTTTCATTGTTCTTGTATTCAAAACTTCAAATGATATTATATATGAAATTATAAATTGGTAAACCTAAATCCTTAATATCTTAAAAAATGGAAATGATGACATATCTAACTGACCTAAGTTTGGAAAAAGGATAGTTGCATGAAGGATGCCTCTAGGGATAATTATCAATGATTTAATAAAGCCACACAAAAAGTAAAAACATATATTGTGTTAAATGAGTTATCTAATATCAACACTGAATATTTAGATGAACACTATCAGCAAAAAAGATTTTAGGGGTCTACAGATTTTCACTGTTATTTTAAAAACTCTCCTGTGGTTATTATTTTGGTAGCAGTATGGAACAATTTTACAATCCTTTAATCTCTCTAAATTGCTGAATACCCTAAATTGTCTAATAATATATGAAAATTCACATTTTACTTGAGCTTTATAATTAACAAAAGCACTTTTATAGCTTTTCCTTCATTTGGTTTTTACAATATGGAAGGAAGGTTGTTGTTGTTATTTCCATGTTATATTAATAGAGGAAGATGCTGAGGTCCAGAACAAGAAGTGGGTTGACCAAGGTCTCCTAGCTAGTCCACTGTCCTGCTAGTTCCCATTATGAAACCCCAGCTCAGGTCCAGAGATAAAGTGACTTCAAAATTGACTACTGTTTCACTCCTTACTGTCATTACCCTTTTGGGGTATATGAAGAAATTACCTTTACCTTTGAGGACCCTTAATTTGATACCTTTGACCTCAGAACTTATAATACTTTTTTTAAAAAAAATAAAGACTTTTTTTATTTCAGGATATTATGGAGATACAAATATTTTAGTTACAAGTAATACTGATTTGGGGCTGGATAGCAAAGACTATGTGTGGCTTTTATGGTCAGTGGAATTGAGGGTGGTTATTGAAATCTTCTGTATACCTAGTTTTGAAAATGATCCTAGAAAAATCTATGGTTTCTCTACACATTCATTGAGGGAATTTACATCTGCTACTCAGTCATGGAGATATTTCTTTTAATGACTATTTTAGAGATTTTGATGAATAAAGAAGACAAAACTTAAATTGAATCAACCACACAAATATGACTTAAATTTCAATTAAATTAAAATTTTTTTCAATTCTTGCACCAGCTTTTTGTATGAATATTCTGTAATTTAGTTGTTTCCATGCAGATTATACACCATTAGGATGTCTGTATTAACAAGTTGAGAAGAAAAAATGAGTTGTCTTTTTTATTAGAAAGATCAAAATCACACAGCTACAAAGAAATCTATTTTCTCACAAAACTCTAAAGTGATTAGAAATCCCTATAAAATAAAGCAAAATGAAATTAAAGCATCTTTTATCAAAATTGCCTTTGTGCATTGGAAAATTAGTAAAAATTTTCAGTCTTAAGAACACTCTCTAGCAATTCTTGTAAAACTTTCATACACGTACAGATTATCATATTAATGAATGTAATGTCTGGAATTTGCTTCAAAATAAATGAGGTTGCAGGTGAGATATTGCATAGGGATATAGATGCAATGTGATTGGCCATTAATTAATTGTTTATGCTGAGTGTTGAATACATGTGGTTCACCATAATAGTTTTCCCATTTATATAAAAAAGTAGAAAATATGAAAAAAAGTTTATCATTCTAATATTCCATATGTACATTAAGTGCATGCACATATATTTTATATTTATATATGTGTGCATACATGTGTCTGTATATCATGTATGTTTCTCTGTGTGTATATATAAATATATGTGTGTGCAAGTATAAATATATATTTTTATATATACACACATATACATACACATATATATACAATATATATATTACTTCCAACTAGAGAACGTGGTGAATAAATACATTAGATCTGATTATGTGCTATTGCTACAATGCTCTGGAAGAATTATTAAACTATTAGTTAATTAGTTAATTAGTTAATTAGTTAAATATTAAACTATTATATATATATGAAAGGAGACTTTATATTTGTTTCTAGAGATTTCCTTTAATTGTCTATGTGAGAATCAGTTCTTTCCAAGAGAAAATAGAAAAAAATGAAAAGCATTTTCCAGGCAATGTATTTATGGAATAGAAATATGTCATACTTATAGTAGTAAAACAAAAATTATTAAAAATTAAAATCTATTAAAGAAAACTCTGCAAATAGCTCTAGTAGCACAGTAAAAAATAATACTTGGTCAAAGTGAGGATGGTGGTGGTGGTATGTGTTAGAAAGAGAAGGATAAGGGCTTCAGGGGATGTAACATTGAATGACTCTGTGAGAATTTATGTGACTGAGAGTTAAAGTGGAATTCCATACAGAAGCATATGGCACATGTGAAAACCCAGGAGTATAATACAGTATGATGTATGTGGAAAATTCTATACTAAAAGTGGAATGATAGGACTTGGGAGTAGTGTGTGTATTAAAAAGCAACAACAACAATAAAATCTAGAAAATAAGAAGGATCCAGATGATCAAAAACTTTTACACCATAGGAGATAGTTTCTATTGGTGGTTTTAAAGTGAAAGGTGATATTGGTAGTTGAGTTTTAGATGGCCACTTTTATATTTATTGCTGTGAAATCCTTATTGAAATTGGGAAGGTTAGAGTCAGAAATAATCGTTAGTAATCATAACTTTCCAGGTGAGAAAGACAAACCTCTAATTAAGACAGTGACAGGTAGAGAAGAAATTGAAAATTAATTAGAAAATGAAATTAACCCATTATGTTGAATATAGTGGGAAAAGAGGAAGAACATATCAAAAAATGACTTCCTTGGATTTCTAATTTGAGAAAAGGTTAAAATTCCAAAAATCTAAAAGTCTCTAAAACCAGAAAATCTTTCATCAGTTTGTTACCAAAACTCACTCAGTGGCAAACCATCGCTTGAACTGAACCAAGACTATTCAAAATATTTATTTTTTCCACTCAATATAAACATTCATGCATTTGATGTAGAAATATTAATGTATTTAATTATGAGCCATTACTCTAGAAAGAGTTGAGAGTGTTGTAGAATATATGCTGTTGATACCTCATTACCTCGATGAATCTGAAATATTCTGAATACCAAAGCACATTTAGTCCCAAGGGTTTCAGATGGGGATTATGAATCTTTAGTATGATTTAATAAGGATGTCATTTATTAATAAGATGCCATATAGTCTCTAAAAGATAAAATAATTTTATGAAATTCAAGCATGTCTTTTCTGATAGTTCCCTGGAGAATAGGTTGTGAAATGTAGTGTCAAGGCAAAATGATCAGTAATTGACTCAAAAGTGGACTGGAAAGAACACACTGTGAATTTTCCTACTCTAGTATTTAGCTTATTCATATTCCCCTGACCAGGATACATATGAATACATGGAACAGGATCGGGGAGAGAAGCCGGGAGCTCTGAGGTAGAAATATAAACAAAGAATAAAAATATCAGAGATGCCCCTGGGAGAGTACTGAAAAAGAAGTTTCTGCAGAATTTGTTGCAAGTTATCAAAGAATAACATTTCCTCAGTCAGTTCCAATATATTTACAACAACAACAAAAAAGTCAGTCCCAGCCAGAAAAGAGCAAAAGTAGCAGATCATCACCATGGAGTTTGACTGAATATGTCAAGTAATTTGCCTTGCTTGTAGTTTAACCTTTGAGAATGATCAAGTGAAATGCTGATCAAAAGAATTGTTAGATTATGATGTATGTATGCCATATAATTCTCTACAGTGCGACAGATCTTTATGGTCTAACAGAGAATAATTTACAAACTGTACTTTTTAATGAAAAAGGTAAGGCCTCCAGAAATGGCTTCCTAGATAACTCAGATCCTTACATTAAGGACAAATAGAAAATCTGCAAAAATCTATGTTAAAAAATCTTCTCAAAGGGAGTAAACAAATATCAAGTTGGTGAAAACTTACAGTTCTGAGAGCCAGGATAAAAGACAATCTATAATGTTCAGCCATTATTGGAGTCCAGAGCCTGTCAAGAATGGGGAAAAACCTTCTGGACCTGAAGGCAGGGAACAAGAAAGAAGATTCTAATATTGCTGCTGCTGTTCAGCATTATACTGAAGGAGCTAGTCTGTTCAATTGGCAAATATAATAATTAGTAACAAATTAAAAGACATTAATAAATAAAAATGCCATTATTGCAGATATAATTGTGTACATATTAAATCCAAGAGGTCTTCAGATAAATTATTAGAATTGGTAAAGTTGCAGAATACAAAGTCAATTTTCAAAAATCAATTATATTTCTATTGGCTAGAAATGGACGAAAAAATGTTAAGATACCATTTTTAAAAATATATAAAAGTAAATACTAGGTATAAATTTAGTCAAAGGTAGATATAATGGCTATCTTGAAAACCATACAGTATTTTTAAGAGACATTAAGGAAAATTAAAGGAGATACACATACAAACCCACATATATTTCATGGATGAGAAGACTCAATAATACATAGGTGTCAGGTCTTCCGAATTAATCTACAGATTCAATGAAATCCTAAATCAAAATCCCTGTGGGATATCCATGGAATTTATAATCTGATTTAAAGATTTATATGGAGTTTGAAACAACCAAGATTAGTCAAGACATTCTTGATTAAGAACAAGATGAAAAGACTTGCTCTACTAAACCTTGAGTTACTATAAGTTATCATTCTCTTTTTGTAAGGATACCAGTCATATTGGATTAGACACTGTATTAATCATGTTTTTTCTTTTTAATATTCTGTATATAATGATGGTTCAACATCTTTGGGCATTGCTAATTCTAGAGATTGCCCCTCCCAGGGTTAGCTAAATCCTAGAGGTAGTAAAGACTTATCTGGTAGCATGACTTCAGTATGCAAACCAACCAATCCAGAGCCCTACTCTGAACCACCTCCTCTATCTGACTTATGCTCCAGGAGTCATTGTTCCTCTGACCTAATCATCTCAAGGCCAGGCTTCAGACAACTAGGAACAACCTCTATGCCTCAGAGCCTGCTAAAATGATCCCAACTAGACAATTGATCCCAAACTTGATCAGCTCATTTCCTTGCTTTATTCATTGTTTTTGACAGAAGCCATAATAAAGGCTTTTGGCCATACTTTCCCTTCCCTCTTTCTGTTCCCTAACCAACCAGGGTGCCTCCTCACTTGACCCTACGTGATATGCCTTGCCTCCTATTTCTAAGTGTGAATAAAAACTTCTTCCTGCGTTGCAGTCATCTCTTGATTTTTTGGCCTCATTATATCTGATTAAAACAAAATTCCAGGTACATTTTAATACAGAAGCCCACTCTACTATAGTATAACCTCATGTTAACTAATTACCTCTGCAGTGACCCTGTTTCCAATTAAGGTCATATGCTGAAGTTCTGGGAGTTGGGACTTCAACATATGAACTTTTGGTGGGGGATACAATTCAATCTGTAAGAGGTCAATTATACTTATTTTTTTGTAGGCTTTGTGATGAAAACGTCATAATTTATAACATTCTACAGTATATCACTATGTTATGGCAAATATGCAGAGTATATTTTGGAGAGAATGATATGTTGGAAAGAAAGAGGGGAGAGTAATGGAAGCATGGCAAAAAGCTGGAGAGATGATTTAAAGTTAGCTTATATGCAGAGGTTGAAGGATTTCTAATGATTTTACCTATGCAATATTTTCTGAATTTTCTTCATTTCTCCAATTTCACAATCTGTAATTTGAAGGTAGGGATGTATATTCTCTCAAAGAATATTACAATAGCACTCTAAGTGGTCTCTTCTTCTCCTTCAAATGCACTGCTCTTTCTTTAATGGTTCTTTTTTACCTTTAGGTTAATTCCAAAAGGTTTAGCCCCTCTGTGTGCCCTAGAAGATGAAATGTGCTTGTAAACTGCAAGCAGTCTTTTCTGGGTGATATTCAATCTTTTCCATGACACAGCCCAATCTACTTTCTGAACTCATACTTCACACTTATCCTTTTTGTGAACTTTGTTCAACCAAAATAAAATATTGTTTCTTTCTCACTTATTTCCCTTGTGTTTTCACATCTGGGTCAAGATATTCGTCTACCTAAAACCCCTACCTCCCTCCTCCTAACTCTCCATGAAAAATGCTACTTATCTTTAAAGACCTGGCTCTAGCACCATTGCCATCATGAACTGTTATGTGTACCTTTCACAACTTAAAATGACAGGGGCTTTCCCTATTTGGGATTCTCATAGCAATTTATTGACAAGGGTAATGTCATTGACAAGGCAGCCATGAAAGTCTGAGACACAGTTGTGAACTGAATAAATATTTATATACAATATATAAATATTGTATATAATTATATTGTATATAATATTTATATACAATATATAAATATCATATATAATTGTATTGTATATATAATATTGTATATAATTATATATATAAAAATTATTAAATTTTTAAATAAATTTTTATCAAATTATAAAATTTGATGAATATAAAATGTTCCTTACACATAAAAAAAATAATCTGGCAATGGAAAGAGAAAAGATGACCAAAGTCAGATTCTCCTGAAATATCTATTTCAGAGGACATGATCTAAAATTTAAGGATTAACAGGGCTAAATGAGTCAGAGGAGGTAAAGGGAGAAGGAGTCCATTAGTAGGAATATGTTTTTGCCGAGGAACATTGCCATACAACTATGGCAAAGTTGTAGAAGCAGAATTGACAGCAATTCCTCAGCATTGTTTAAGAGAGGGTTGCTCTGACCAATGTCAGAGCTGTCCAGTCTTTACCTATGGCAGGTGTACTCCAAGTGGGATGAATGGGCCCTTAATAATTGAAAAACCTGACTTAAGAAACTAACATCTCTTGCTCTAATTCCATAGCAGCCAAGCAACTTTCATTTCATAATTGACTTCCTGTGTAAATCTGCCTAACAAGGAGAGAGTACACAAGTCACAAAGATACAAACATTTAGGACTTGAGACTTTAATCAGTCTCTTATGATTTTAGTTAATGTTAGTCTCCCTGAAACTTCTCACCTCTGGTATGCTGATGAGATCCTATTTCTTACTGATGACCACAATTGTTCCATGGAAATTTGTCCTCTGAGACCTTTGAATTTACAGTAACCTAATAAAACAATATGTTTCTAGCATCAATGACCTGAGTTTTTCTGATGGCATTTATCACTTTCTACCTTGTGCTATAGTTTATTGGGTATGTTAAAATATTTTTTTTTTAATTTTGCATCCTGGATCTATGTCTGAGTCACTCTGATTCCTTCAGTATCTCTTCAGTCCTATGGTAGTGATAGGCCATACATTAATATTTGTTCAATTAGGAGCCAACATGAATGTGAGAAAACCATAAGCAAGTGTTCAGCTTCTAGAGGGAAATCTCATCTGTTTATGTGACAACCCAGTCATCCTTTGCTTTAGATCAACAAACGTCAGTCCAATGGAAAAATCTGGTCCACAGCTTGTTTTTGTACTGCCAGTGAGATAAGAATTGTTTCTAACATTTTTAAAGAGTTGTAAACATAAATAAACAAATACAAAACAAAGCCAGAAGAACATGCAACAGAGATTATATGTGGCCCACAAAGCTTATCTGGCCTTTTAAGTAAAGTATTTGTCAACCATCCCTTAGATTTCTAAGCCAAACTATGACATTATTATAATTTACCAATTATATTATCATGTGACTAATTTGTCATAATTATGTCTTTTCCTTGAAAAAAATGTCTTTTCCATATGAAAGGAATTTTCTCAAAGGAATGTGACTTATAAACTTCCACAGATTAATCTGCATTTTATTCAGCAGAGGCTAAAAAAAAAAAAAGCATCTTATTCATCACCTCCAAATAAATGTGCTATAACCATTATGTTCAAACAGTCCTTCATTGGTTTCAAATTAACACATTTTATATTCTCTTTACCTCAGTTAATGGAATTAATTTGGATGTGCATTTAACCCAGTACCTTGTAATTAAGTATTACCTAGTGATTTATTTTCAGAGAGGCCATAAATAAGTGAACAAATGAATGATTTTAGTTTAAATAGTTCCATATTAACTATAGCTATATTATTTTTGTCCTGATATTACATTTTAAAATTATAAGAAGAAAATAAGCTTTATATATTACTTGACCCTAAGATGATCTTTTATTTGCCTTTACATTTCCCACCGAAATCATCTTTATATTGACATCAGGAATGGGCCTTTTGATTTATTTAAAATAGTCACTTGAAAGGAGTAACATATTAAGTCGGATTTGTTTAATGATGAGAGAATAAAGCCTGACATTTTAGAGACATATTAGTTCCGAGGAAAGATAATCTCTTAAGTGAAACATCACTAATGTGCTTCCAAAAGGTCAACAATTTATTATCTTATAACAGGTGGATCAGAGCCACTTGATCTGGGCTAATCAATTTCCTTTGCCCTCCAATCTTCTTGATTTAAAAAACATTGCAGGAAGACATACACATATAGAAATATAGCAAGATGGCATGAAAAGATTTAAGCCTAGAACTTTGCTCTTGTTTTTGTCCTTTTGTGGAGCAAGGATTGATAGATTGGTAGAGCAGAGGCTGAGCCCTGGTGAGTAGGTGGGAGGCCGCAGCAGTTGATGATCCACCTTCCTCTTCCACCTGCCTTACCTTCCTCGTCCTCAGGCCTTTGCACTCCGGTGAGAATAGCTGAGCAAGAAACTGCCAAACATTTTTATATTTGCAGAAGAGAATAGAGGTTTGTGAAGAATAAACAAAGATATAGTGATGCTGAAAAAGTACTACTCCCTGTCTGCTGCCATGGTATCTTAGAAAATTACCATTTGTGCAGTTATAATCACTTATATCCAGAGATTATTTGCGAGGCAGGAAAAAATTGGGAGAAAATTCTGGATGGGGCATGTGCTTAAGCATCTGCTGTCAAAGCTGGAGATCATTTGGCTGAATTAAAAACACAGGCAAACTAAATTTAGAAAGAAAAAGGGAGGTGAAGGAATTTATTGGAATAGAGGTTAATCTATAGACTTTAGTACAGGAAATTCAGTAGAGTCCCAATCAGAGTGTACCCTAGAAACGTAAGACACTCAGGAAACATAAGCACCTTTTTTTACCCTCTCTCACTCTCTGCCCCTCTACCTTTCATCATCATCCTGTTTTCCTGCCCTCTCTCCTAGTCTTTCCCTCTGTTTCTTTCTGTACCAAGGCAGCATTCTACTTGTTTTCTACATCGACTTGATTTCTTTTATCACACACGGGAAGATCACATAGAGTTGCCCTTCTCTATATCACCTCCTAGTTCAACCACCCAAAATGTAACTCTGAGTCTAGTCTCTGCCTCTAAATTCCAAATGCTAATGTAAGAGAATTTGATTATCTCTGTTTGGGCTAGCTAACCATTCATAACACAAATGAGATGTGTGATCTCCAGGGTGAGGTTATGCGATCCATTGCCCATTTAAGAGGGCTCAGGGAACCAGATTTTCTGAAAAAATGGAAGACCAGGGTAAGAAAAGTGGCTACTGACATTTACTTAGGACATTTATTTGATCTTCCCATCTGTCATTTGAATGTTGAGGAATATTCATTTATTCATCAAATGCTCTATTGAGTCTCTAGAGTGTACTACAAATATAATGAGGGGTAAGATACTGTCCTTACTTTCAAGTAATTTACAATCTACTAAGCTTGACAATTCTGCAAACACTTTCATTCTACTGAAATCAGTTCTCCAGCTGGGTAAGCACAAGTGCCCATAAAAGGAGTTTTAGGGGACTTGGAAGAGATATCTTGGAAAAGCAAGTGGGAAATAAGCTATCCATTAAAAGATAAATAGGAGTTGACCAGATGAAGAAAGTTGGAGACAACTATATAGGGAGTGATAAATTCAGGATCTGAGTCCGTTAGATTATGATCAATTGTCAAAAAGACAATTCACCAAAAGATCCATTTGCCAAACTTGTCTATTACCGTGTTTCCCCGAAAATAAGACCTACCCATAAAATAAGCCCTAGCAGGATTTCTAAGCATTTGCACAAGATAAGCCCTGCCCCCCCAAAAAGACCTAGTGATGGGTGTGGCTATGCAGCGTATATGCACAACCCATGCATTTCATCACTGGTTAGTAAAGAAGACTAGCAGGCCTTCTCATCTGCCCCATGAGAGCTCTATTGCTCAACATGAGAGATTGGGGCCAATGGTTCTAAAGGAAATAGAGTCGTAAGAAATTCAGGATGGCATTCGGGGTTTGGAGAGTTATGATGATGTTCCAGAAGAAGACGACTTAACTATATTTGAATAAATGTAGATTGTTGTACTGAATTTAAAAAAATAACACATCCCCTGAAAATAAGCCCAAGGGTGTCTTCTTGAGGAAAAATAAATATAAGACCTTGTCTTATTTTTGGGGAAACACAGTATCAAATCTTGTTTTAAGGAATATCATCTATTCATATGAATACATTAGGCTTATGGATATATACTTAGTGAGTTTTATAATTCTGTTGAATAAATCATGTGATTAAATTGATATTTAGTAAATTTGTAATCCAGTGCATTAACTCAGGTACATTTTGGCTGACTTTCAAGTGCATAGATCCAAAGTGGTAAGGGAATAAATTCTGGTTCCACATGCTTAGGGCATCAAGTGTGATGGGCAGACGGAGTTTGTTTACAAGTGGAAGGGAAATGAGGCTTTTATGTATTGAGAAGAATTAATTTCTGGAAAACATACATAATGAAAATGTAATTCCAGAAACATCCTGTATATATTGATTTTATATTTATCCATATCCATTTTCATTCCAATGGATTGCAAACTCCCTGAGATAAAGACTCATATCCTTTCAGGATACATACATTTTCTTCTCTTTCAGCTTTATGGGTTCTTTGAATGATCAGTAAATATATATTAACTGACTAAGCCCTTATGCTCATTGATGTTAAGGAAAACTATGCTTCTCTAATTCTCAGTTCATTGGTGAATGCCTCTATTGCTTCAAAGATACAAGGTAGAACTACTGTACAAATTCCATTTTTTTCATGCTTTCTAAAATAGAAAAAAAATCCTTGTTGAAACATTAGTTACTTCAGATATGGCAGTAGAAACAACAATAAAAATAAATAAATGGGAATTGATTAAATTAAAAGGCTCTGCATAGCCAAGGGAAAAAATCAATTGACTAGACAACCTATACAATGGGAGAAAATATTTGCATGCTATACATTTGATAAAAGGCTAATAACCAGAAACTACAAAGAACTCAAGCAAATCAGCAAGATAACATCAAATAGCCCCATTAAAAAGTGGGCAAAAGACATGAATAGCAGCTTTTTAAAAGAAGGCAGAGAAATGACCAATAAACATATATATATTAAAAAGCTCAACATCATTAATCATCAGGGAAATGCAAATTAAGACCACAATGACCTATGACTTAACCCCAGTGAAAATGACATTTATCAAAAAGTCCCAAAACAACAGATGTTGGCATGGATATGGAGAGACAGGAACACTTATACACTGTTGGTGGGACTGCAAACTAGTACAATCTCTATGGATAGTAGTATGGAAATTCCTCAAAGAACTAAAAATAGAACTACCATTTGATCCTGCCATCTCACTACTGGGTATTTACCCAAAGGAAAATAAGTCATTTTATCAAAAAGATACTCACACTCAAATGTTAATTGCAACACAATTCACAATTGCAACGATGTGGAATCAACCCAAGTGCCCATCAATTCATGAATAGATTAATAAAATGTGGTATATGTATAACATGAAGTACTACTCAGCCACAAAAAATGAATTAATACCCTTTGCAACAATCTGGATGGAATTGGACACCATTCTCCTAAGTGAAATATCACAAGAATGGAAAAACAAACACACATGTACTCACTATTAAATTGGAACTAACTGAACAGCACTCATGTGCACAGTAGGAAGTAAAACTCAATTGAAATCAAGTATGTGGGAGAGGGGAGGATGGGATGGGTAGAATTATACCTAAGAGGACAATGTACACTTATAACTTTGTCTCAAGCAGTACAAAAGCAATCTATGTAACCAAAACATTTGTACCCCTGTAATATTCTGAAATAATAATGAAAAAGATATTAATCAGTATAAAACTATGATGTGTATTTAGCATTTGGAGCTATAACTTACTGATTATTAATTCAGGTTTCTAGATGAGAATTAAGCAGGGCAATTACCACTCAATGACTCTTTTTTCTTGCCTTCCACAAAATTTTTTCCTGGGAGTTGGCTGATATAAATGGTTTGAAATTAGTTCTTAAGTTTCCTATGGATCTCTTTCATTCAAAACATCTTAGTACACAGCAGAATATGATCTAGAACATAATAGTATTAATTGAACATAAGTGAGTATAATTATGGAGAAAAGAGCTTTCAAGATATCTAGAAATTAAGATCAGATATTACCTATGTCCTGTTACTAAGATAAACAATTGATCTTCTAAAATGAATGTTTATGCTTCTACCCTCTCAATGGTGAGGCTGAACGTATAATTGGCTTATAATCTCCACATAAATTCTGAGTGACGTTTATGTGTATATATGTTTATACTATTGCTTAGTTGAGTAAAAAACATTAAATGATTGTTCTATTAAAGTTTAAACCATAAATGAAAGCCAAGTATATAAGTGTACCTAGGACGATGGTGGTAGAGTCAGCAGTAATGATTTTTTTTTTTGCTAGATCCTTGAAAGTAAATGTAAAAGAATAAAACTATTTCATATGAAATGAATATATATGATAAATAGTCTTAGAAAATGCAATGAAAATTACCAGTACACAGAACAAAAATAAATGTTTTGTTTACAGGTCATGTTTATATTTTTCTTTCCCAAACCAACTTTAGTGTATACACTAATATAAATAACACAGCCCAGAGAGAGAATAGAGGACTTTATAAAAATATAAATAAAATGTACATAGTATTTTTATTAAATATGAATGCCTTTGAAGTGTTGGTAAAGCCTACAGTTGAATCAACTTCTATTGTGTTCTAGTTTCTTTAATTAGCTTCCATTATTAAGTTTATTTTAGCAGCTTATTTAATTGTATTTATAAGACTAAACATGAATGGGAGCATTTGTGGCATGTTTATAAGAAGCTTTCTTTTTTGTAACTTTAAGCTTTTCAAGGGAATGTGTCATATCTGCTCTCTTTCTGTAACTCTCACAGTATTGTTTCACAGTGTGCCTTAAGTAAATATTATGGGCTGGCTGAATGAATAGGAGAAGCAGGATGCTTTTATGGCCTGCAGTTCTCCACTATAATACCATTGTCAATGACTCCAGGTGGCCATATCAAAGACTGAGACACTTAACATTTATAGCCTCATAAAGTGAGGATCACCTTGGAATCTGCAAGTGGAACTATAAACTGGCAACAAACATTACAAAACTGGCAACAAAGATTCCCTGACGTCCCATTGCAAGGCCTTCGCCTGATTCTCTAGGAGCCTTTTCAGCTTGGTTTCGCCAGCTTGTAAATTTTGGAAGCTGCTGACAACTCCTCTTCAGATGGCTGCTAACACTGATCAGAAAGCTACTGTGCACAAGGAGGAAATTCAGGGGCCCCAAACCCTGTTGTTGCTCACATCGCCCCAACACACTGTCCTGTATGGCACCAGGAGAGTAAGCTAGTACTTTCCGTCATCTTTTTGAAAATTCCCTCCATCTGCTGCTTAGGTGAAGGAGATATGGCTGAATCTGAACTCTCCCCAGAAGATACTCTACCAATGTTTTCCAAAGACCTTTTACAGCATCAATATCAGAAACCAGAAACAAAGGATTCAATAAAGCTTATTGGTGGGCTGTACTATGAGCTTTCTTACATGCTGTAATTTTAATTCAGTTAATCCTTACCTCCAATAAAGTGACAATAGTTCTATTAGCATATACATTTAGAAAAATAAAATAAAACTAGGAAAGAAGGTAAATAATCAGACTGAAGTCCTCCAGGTTCCCAGTTTGCTGCTCTCAAATAGGAAAGCAAGAGCTTTGGTGCAAAAGCTACCAATCACATTTAAATACATTTTGTAAGGCCTTATTTAATATCTCAATTTATCTAACACACCTACTTTTTTGTTTTTGTTGCTTTTTATTTTGTTTGTTTGGGATTTTTTTGTATGTACCCCCCCACCCCCGTAAGCAACTGCTTCTCTTTATATTTAAGTTCAGTGAGGAAATAATTCAGCTTCATCAAAATCATCAAATTAAAATTATTTTATACTTCTTTTATTAAGATAGCCACGTCCACTTTCGTTTTACGTATAAGTAGAAACTTCTTTTATGGCTGGAAGAGTGGAAAATAGTGTTAGGATGTTATTTAAATTATGAGAATTAAAAGAAGAATGAAGCAAATGTATTATTTAAACATCTTCTCTCTGTTGACTCTATCATCTTACCATGATTAAATTGGATAAAAAGTGAATTTCCTACTTTCTATTACTTTCCTAATCAGACTTATTTTATGTAAATTCTCTTAGGGCTGTGTAGCATACTGGTTTGGGCAGGGATTCTGGAGTTTCCTATTTTCTCCTTGACAGCTTCTAGCTGTATGATCTTTACCTTTCTGTGACATCCTGACACAGATACCACCTGTAAAATGGAAAAAAAATACTGGTTCCATTTTTATAAGGCTTCTCTAGTGATGAAATAAAGTAGGGAGATAAAAGAGTTTCTAGCATATAATAAATATTCATAATATTAAATAGTGATTGCTATCATTATTATTTTGAGTCTCTTTCTACAAAAGTCCACATTTTATCTTGTTGACTATTTAAAGTATAATTGATAAATTCTACCTATATGCCATATATATATATATATACATATATGTTAACTATATATTAATTCTCTTCAGTTCATGGTCTTACCGTACACCATACCTCATTTAAGTCAGAACTCTAACTTTAAAAACTTGCATTACTTTAGGAAATTTACTTCAAATTTTTGACTGCAGTGTTCCCACCTGAACAATTTGGATAACAATAAGACACATCTCCCTGCATCAGCATAGTTCCCCTCCAAGGGTAAGAATCAGTACTTGCTGTTTCCCTTCCTCTTCCCCTTTTTTAGTATACATCATAGATTTTATAGTAATATAAAATTTGAAGTCAGCAAGCCAAGTTTTTTTGACTAAATGGAAGCTGCCTTTTTAACTTTCAATGTTGAATATTTCCATGGCCTAGCATCTTACTATTTTGCAGGGACAAACACTCCCTTTTTGGATAGCTCTTGTATTCAGTCGTATTGTCTATCAGTGTTGTTAACGATGCTGCCTATTTAAGTAAGTGTTGAATAAAACATTCAAATCATGTTATTTATAACTTCTGCGTTTCCTTCCACACGTTTCCTGATCTGAGATATAAAATGTAATCTTCATTGGGCAGACAATTATAGCTTGGTGAAACAAAGGGACAGAAAAGTAGGGGGGGAAACAAAAAGACAAACAAAAATCCAGACCTTAAAGTGGCAAAAGAATGTGGAGATGTGATTGTGAGATTGGATTTTTTCTTTGTTTTTGTATTTTTGTTCTCTTTTTAAATCTCAGAGCTATGAAATTCAAGAATTTGCAGAAACAGCAGAAGAGAAGTAAGGCATGTGAGATCTAGTCCATGAGGAGTGATAGAATGATACCTGTTAAGATCAATAATCTAAGATGTGTTGAAGAGCAGTAGATGGTGTAGAATTTATATTTTGCAGATGTTAAAGAAGATGTATTTATCAAAATGGACAGCAACTCCCTTTAAAAAAGAAGTTGCTATTCGACTTTCCTTCAGTTAATATGTAGCAGAAGGACAATGTGGTGAATTTATGAACAACTAGTTTCATTTAAAACAAATGGTGAAATCTAACTGAAGGAAAGGAGCTTAATGACGGGGCAAGTTCTCATATATGAAGACTGAAGGAAGTTTATTTGTTCAGTTGTTTACTTTTATATAGAATATATATTTTATTGACATGATTTTCTGCCATGCACATATATGTTTTTTTGAGACAGGCTATCACTATCTTGCCCAAGCTGGTATCTAACTCCTGGGCTCAAGCGATCTTCCTGACTCAGCCTCTTAAGTAGCTAGGATTACAAGCATGAGCCACTGCACCCAACTTCACGTACACATTATAATAATAGTAATATTATACAAATATATAGTCATTTGTTTAAATTGTGTGTTAGCACAAGAAAAATAATATGAAAGGTCAAAAAGAAGATTTTAAACATGGTAAAGCAGTGACTGTTCAGATAAACTTTTGTTATTTCCTTGCTTTACAAATTCCTACAATTCAATAATACAAGAAAACCTAAGATCTCTCTTTTTCTATATCTATTCCCTGAAAGTTTATTTGTATAAACAAAGACTCATCGATTATTCCCTATGAATAAAAGACTCAGAGCTCTCTCCCACAATATGCATAGTACCAGATCGTTAATTACCCTGAAGCTATCTCTCATCAAAAGTCCTTTCACAGAACAAACTTAATATGTCTTTGCTGCAAATATCAACAGTTGCCTCAACACCACTAACTGAGAGTTTTGGTTTTTGTCTTCTTTATAAATATAAAATCTCTGTCTTTAAACTTAACCTTAACTTTAAATTTCTTAGGTGAACGTACCAAATCCAACTATTAGGAGTTCTTTCTTTTGGTTCTCTTTTCCATATCATTGCTTAAATATTTTCATATGTACATGATTCTACACATAATTTCTGTGTCCTATAGTCTTTTAATCTGGATTATTAAACTTTTTCTTTCCTTTATAAATTTTATACAAGTAATTCATGAATAGATACTTGTTGAAAAGCAACACGTAAATAAATAGGGTAGAACATAAAAGAGGATATCCACTTCTCACTATAACAGAGTGTTTTCTATGAAGCCAATCCTCCCTCCAAACACAACTATGAAAGCTACATAAAATAACAACAAAAACCTGTTTGAAGTCTGAATGCAATAAATGAAAGCAAGACTTTTGAAGGCAAAATGCCAGAGAAAAGGAAACCAAAAAGAGGAAAGAGAGATATCTTTTTGCAGCTTTTTCATCAAGACATTTGTCAATTCCTAAAGGGTATGGAGTCATGTATCCCAGAAACTGAACGGAATGCACATGCAAAGAAGTAGGAATTGTAAGGAGAGTTTCTGGCAGACTCATGGAGCTGAGGAGAATAGCATTAAATTTTGTAGTATGGAGAAAAAACTTGGGTAGATCTCCAGATTTTCATCTGAAACTCCTGAATACCTGCTCCTTAGAAATAAATGTCCAAAAGCCCAGTCTCTAAATGTCTTACTCTCTGATTGAATCAAGGGAATCTGCCTCACTTATAGCTGAAGGCCAGAAGAAAAGTTATCCTCTCTGGAGCAGACAGACATCTTCTGGAGTCCCTATAAATTTTATCTGTATTTTCCATCAGTTTGACCAAATAAGTCAAAATCAAATTTTAGACCTGAAATGCACAACTTTAAAAGCTTAATAGATGGGTCGAATAGGCAATTAGTCAAAGCTGGAGAGGCTTTGTGAATATGATACAACTCAGCAGAAATATTTTAACTAAAGCACTGGTAGTAAACAAAAGTGTGAAAATACAGGAAATGAAAAAGATAGAGATATATGTTTCATCATAAATAGTTCTAATGTATTTATAATAATAGTCTTATAAGAGGAGGAGTGGGAGCCTTGAGTAGAAGTAATAGTCAAAGAAACACTGCCCAAGAATTTTCTACTGCTACAAAAAGATGTCAAATCACAAATTCCAAAACAACAAGCAGAATAAATTCAACAAAAATCACACACAAACACTTTTTAAAAAAATCACACCCAAGCTTCTTTTAAAAAGTAAAGACAAAAACAAATCTTAAAAACATCAAACTAAAAAAATTATATAAAAAAATATGAAAGCTGATCTTTCAACAGAAAACAATGGAAGCCAAATGGCATGCAATAAAAACAGCTACCGACACAGATTCTATACGTATCGCAAATGTCCTTTAGAAATGAAGGTCACATAAAAGTATTTTGAACAAAGAAAATATGAAGGAACTTGCCACCAGCAGCCCAACGCTAAATCAGATGTTAAGGAGAATCTCTAGTCGGAGGAAAAATTATCTCAGATTGAATCACTTTAGTGCAGTAAGGAACAAATCACTGAAGTGGCAAATGTGTGGTAAAACTAAAGAAATAGTAACTGTTTAAAAATAATATCTTTGGGCATTTAAATAAATGTAGAATTATGATAAATCATAACACTTGTAAAACAAGATGTAATACTCAAATGTTTCTTAAAAGTTACTTTATTTTTTTAATATGTGGTAAAATTGGCAATTTGAAATTTGTGACTCTAATAAGCAATTTTTAACTTTAATAAGCCAAGGATAGATGTTATTCTCACTGGGATAAAGAATAATAAAACACAATATTATGAAAGATAATACAGAGGATAAGTGCAATAAAAACAAAATAGATTAATCAAAAGAAGGGAAGGGAATGAACAAAAAAATCAGAAGAAAAGAATGGGAAGCAAACAGTAAGAAGATAGATTTAAATTCAAATTTATGGATTATCTTATTGAATGTAAATGTACTAATACAGTCAAGTGACAAATACATCTTTATCTTTATAAAATACACATTGTAGATATAAACAAAGATATTAATACAAAAGGATGGCAAAGGATATTCTGTGAAAACAGTGAATAAAACAAAGCTGGTATAACAATAAGAAAGTAGATAGGAATACTTGAAAGTCATATTCATAGCTTTGAGTTACCATTTTCCACCCATTTAATTAGAAAAATTAAAAAAAAAACAGAGAAGACCTGTATATCAAAAACAATCCTAGGCAATAAAAACAAAATGGAAGGTATCAATTTACCAGACTTCAAAC